>SZWC01001806.1:216441-231697 GCA_023375785.1 Penium margaritaceum | reverse complement strand
GCCAGACGCCAGACGCCAGACGCCAGACGCCAGACGCCAGACGCCAGACGCCAGACGCCAGACGCCAGACGCCAGACGCCGAACGCCAAACGGCAGAAGCCAGACGGCAGACGGCAGACTGCAGACGGCAGACGATAGACGGCAGACGGCAGACTCCAGACGCCAGATGGCAAACGGCAGACGGCAGACGCCAGACGCCAGACGTCAGACGTCAGACGTCAGACTTCAGACGCCAGACGGCAGACGCCAGACGGCAGACGGCAGACGCCAGATGGCAAACGGCAGACGGCAGACGCCGGACTCCAGACGTCAGACGTCAGACGTCAGACGTCAGACGTCAGACGGCAGACGGCAGACGACAGACGGCAGACGGCAGACGGCAGACGGCAGACGGCAGACGGCAGGGTGGGAGTCGGATCTCCTGTGTCGCGAGTGCTGGACGAAAAAGAAACTAAACTGCACGGATGCGCGGATGCCCAACCACACTCACGCGTGCTTGCTCCCTTGCGCTGTCCTGTGATCGCTCGTGGGCAGCGAGACGACAGCGACGATGGCAGTGGATGCTGGCAGCGACGATGGGCAGAAGATGCGTTGGGTCCACTTGGATCGTCGACTCGCTGTTTTTTCGTGGAACGTCGGTCGCTCGCTGCTGCTGGGCGGCGCCGCCGGGAGCCATCGTGCAGTGCAGAGGCGACGGTGAGCTCGGGGATCGTCACCGGCGGGTGAGAGCCCTCGTCACCGTTGTCTCAGTTTCAGACGCTGAAACTCAAACCGTCGCTCGCGCCAAAATGGTGACAACTCCTAGGACACTGCCGCTGGGCTCAGCGCATGCTGGGCTGCTCGCCCGTCTGCCAAACTGAAAGGCAACTCCCCGTGCTCGCCTCCACGCAGACCGGTTCGACTTTTGTCCGCGAACGCATGACGCGGCTTATGTCGTTGGCACGTTCGACGCAGTAAAACGATGTTGAACTTTATTTCGTTACTGTTCGTTTGTGATGTGTTTGTTTTCCCGCCGGAATGTTGTATGCAGGTTTTATATACTTCTGCCGTGCGCTGATCAACGTTCGCCCTTCTCTCCGCAATCGAAAACAACAATATCCTGCTCAAGCGTTCGTGATTGGGTCGCGAGGGCTGAGTCTACGTCAGCTTGACGCTCCAATTTAACAGGGAGATGAACCAAAGTGATGCACGGGGTGTGGTCTTTTTTTCTTCCCTTGGTCTTGTACTCAGGTCACTTGATCACACAAAGGCCCAGACCAATGAGATAACTCTGAGATGACAATGATATTATTATTAATTTATAGAGATGAAACTTTCCAAGCTAGTATATATGGTTCTTTTAAATGAAGATAAAGATTATAGTAAGGACAACACCGAGCAGGCTTGACACACCATACGGAGAGGATTTTTTTGAATAAGAAGAGGTTACAACCCACCACGGTATATGGGATTCTTCTCGCTGGTGATTACCTATCCGAATTTGAACCTCACATGAACTATGAAGCCCAATTGTACGAAATACAAGGATGATGGAGTTCTTCTTACCAAAAACAGTTTTGAAAAGTTCATTAAGATCGCCATGAATGAGAATACTTCCATGAATGATATGCATTGGAAGTTTGAGAACTGTTACTCACTTGTAAAACGAGCCCAATTCAGGTGTTTCATGCACCTACTTCTTCCATGAATGTTATACAATTGGGCGCAAATACAATGGTAGCCGGTGTTTGGTACGATATTACAACCATGTCTGGTGTAAAAAACGGTATTACAACGAGGCCCGGTGTAAAAAACGGTACTACAACCGTATCCAGTGTTTTTCGGAATGGAGCACGGATTGCGCCTGAAGTCGCGACCACTCATGGGTCATCGCTCGATCGCGAGCACTTGCAATCGAGCGATGACCTGTGCTACCCGGCAGATTCCTTTCGTCGCAAGTGGAATTTTGAAACCCCATTCACAGTTCCTTTTTCATCTCCGTTCTACATCAAACCTCTTGTATATTACGGGCAAATCATCTTCAAACCCTCCCCAATGGACATCCGGGGTTTAAAAATTTATTTTTGCTCGCGCATCTGCCAGCCCCGTGGTAGCGCGGCCGGCAGATTCGCTTTCGTCGCGGAAGAGTCTAGGAACCCACATGTCAACTTTTGTTAGATGACGATCACGATGAAACCAATAACATTTTACGAACAAACCACATTCAAACCCTCCCCCTAATTACACCCGAGGTTGAGGGGTTTAATTTTGTACGGGCATCTGCCGACCTCGCAGTAGCGGGGCCGGCAGATTCCCTTTCTGCGCAGGGGGAATCTCAGACCCCCCTTAACATGTTTTTAATTTTTTTTTCTTGAGGTGGGTCCTACTCCGCTTCTGCCATCCTATTGGCACCGTAAATCTCCAAGGCAGTTGGACCTAAGTCCTGGCCAGCTCTTCCGTGAAGCTCTATTAGCCTCATGAGCCACCTAGACAAATTGTCCACATCCAATATTGAAACCTGGCCTCCTACGAAGGAGCCATCACTCATACCATTGGGATAGGCAAAGCCTATCCCTTGACATTTTTCCTTACATCTACGTTTGTGATCGAACCGTCTATTTTTGAGGAACTTGTTACCATCAAATCCCCTGATTTACACCCGGGGATAAAGGATTTATGATCGCGCGGGCATCTGCCGGCCCTGCGGTAGCGGGGCCGGCAGGTTTCCTCTCATCGGGGGAATCTCGGACCCCCCTTGTCATTATTTATTTCATCTTCTTTCTCAATGAAATCATTCACAAACCTTTGGATTCTTGTGGTTTTAGTGGTCGACAACCAGGATGGCGTTAATACATTGAGGAGGCATGCATGTCCACAAGGATTCGACGCAAAAATTGAGTTGCCAGCATGAAAACCAGATACGGTTGTTATAATGATTCTGCCACCGGATACGGTTGTCATATCATTTTCGACACCGGATACGGTTGTCATACCGATTTCGACACCGTGCCCATTTGCCATATCGTTTTCGACATCAGGTACGGTTGCGATATCATACCAAACACCGGCTATATTTGACTTGTGTCCTATATAATTTACTGAGAAAGAAGCCTACAGAGGGGTCTGAATTCCAGGGAGTGACCATATACCCACAGAATTCTCGACATCTACCGCCATACCCACGTTTCGCACATTAACCACGCCATATCCAATTTCGGAACTTCTGCTTCTCTATTAATGTTATATCCAACGAGCACGCAAAAAAATCAGTGATATCCAAATGTACGCGCTATGTTGACGCCACATGCCATTCAGCGACAACATGCTGACGTCGTCAACATGAGAGAAAAGTCGAAAACCCCTCTATTGAGGGGTTTGCGACTTTTCTCCCAAAAGGTTCGCGATACTTTTGGGAGGGGGGTCCGAAACACCCCATGCGTTGAAAGGGAACCTGCTGGGCCCCGCTACCGCAGGGCCCAGCAGGCTCCCGCGCAAAAATAAAACCCTAAATCCCGAGTGTAATTTGGCGTATGGTTTGAAAGCGGTTTGAATGGATAAAAAAAGGTGTTTGCTTCCCCGGAAAACATTTTAAAAAAAGGCGTTTTCGCTCAATCGCGATCAAGCGATTTGCCTTTTCTTCTGTTTTTTTTCTACTCGCAACCCCCCATTCGCGGATGTAGGGTTTTATGTTTGCGCGGGCTCCGCCCGCGCAAACATGGAAAACCCTAAATCCGCGAATGGGGGTTTGCAAGTAGAAAAAAAAAAGAAAAGGCAAATTGCTCGATCGCGATTCTCGCGAGGGAGGGGGGGAGCAACGGGGATGGCACATCACACCCCTCGCTTTGCTCGATCGGCGACTTCAGTCGCTGATCGGGCATGGCCATAAAAATGGATATGGCGTAGTTTGTTTTTAAATTAATGGATATGGCGGAGTTTTTATTTAAGTTACGGATATCTGAGGCTTTTGTTGACGCTTACGCGGATATATGAGCCATTTCGCCCGTCTGAATTTCACCTGTGCGTCTAAATTTGGAAAAGGGGACACATCATAGATACCCACAGGTTTCGATCCAGCATCTCCCTTGTCCACGACTTTTTAAATAGGCCTCACCCACCCACCGTTCCACACTTTATATACCCACTATCCACGACTCTGAGAATATGCCTTCCACACCCGCCACTTTCTTAAAAAGCCTCCCCTACCCACGCGATTTCAACATATGCCTTATATACCCATGACGTAAGCAGTGGTAGAGCGAGATTTTCGTAACGGGACCCAGGAAAGTACGGACAACGGCGCTGGTGCATCCGCGACTTTTTTTTCTTTTTTCCCCCATGGCTTCCCGATGTGGTGACGTCACCACCACGGTCGGACAGTCACAAACCCCATAATCGAGGGTTTTGTGATTGTGCGAGGGGTTTGTGATTGTGTTAGAGGTTTGCGGTGGAATCTTGGAGCTATGACCAGTGGCGCATTCGCATGGCAGTGGTAGTGTCAGTGGCAGTGGTGTGTGCGCCATGTGTCGAATGCGCCACTGACACACACTGCCACTAGCATGCGGATCCGAAACCGCCACTGTAGTGGCGCATTCGCAATGAACCCCGGGTGTAGTGATGGGGGAGGGTTTAAATGATGTTTGCACTTGAAATGACGATTGAGGGGTTTAATTTTGCGCGGGCATCTACCGCGGGGCCGGCAGATTCCCTTTCGGCATAGGGGGAATCTCGGACCCCCCTTGTCATTATTTATTTCATCTCCTTTCTCGATCAAACCATTCACAAACCTTTTGATTCTTGTGGTTTTAGTGTTCGGCAGCTAGGATGACGTCAATACATCGAGGAGGCATGCATGTCCACATGGATTCAAAGCAAATATCGAGTCGCCACCATGAGAACCGGATACGGTTGTTATAATGATTCTGACACCGGATACGGTTGTCATACTGATATCGACACCAGGTCCGGTTGTCATATCGTTTTTTACATCGGGCACGGTTGCGATATCGTACCAAACACCGATTCTATTTGACTTGTGTCCTACATAATTTACTGAGAAAGAAGTCTACTTAGGGGTCTGAATTTCACCTGTGCGTCTGAATTTGGAAAAGGGGACACATCTTAGATACCCACCGGTTTCCATTCAGCAACTCCCCTGCCCACGACTTTTTAAATATGCCTCCCCCACCCACCGTTCCGCACTATATACCCCCTATCCACGACTCTGAGAATATGCCTCCCCCACCCACCACTTTTAAAAATGCCTCCCCTAGCCACGCGGATTTTATTGTATGCCTTATATACCCATGACATGAGAAGTGGTAGAGCGAGCAACTCGTAACGGGACCTAGGAAAATATGGACAACGGCGCTGGTGCATTCATGACTGTTTTTTTTTCTTTTTTTCCCCATGGCTTCCCGATGTGCTGACGTCACCACCGTTGTCGGACAGTCACAAACCCCTTTATCGAGGGTTTGTGATTGTACGCGGGGTTTTTGGTTGTGTCAGGGGTTTGCGGTGGAATCTTGGAGCTGTGACCAGCGGGAGACCCCCCACCCAATCTCGGACCAGTGCCGCTGCCACTGGTTTGAGATTGGGGCCTCGGTCTCTTGCCTGTTTTTTGTATTTGTCGTAGGTCCGGCCAGACCTGGACCGAGCCTTTGGCGCGGATTTGGAGCTACAAACATACGAAAGTAAAGGAAAGAGACGGAGGCCTGGGTGCGGGATGATGCAAAAAGATGGCCATGCGAAATGCGCCACTGCCAGTAACGCATTTGCATGGCAGTGGCAGTGTCAGTGGCACTGGTGTGTGCGCCATGTGTTGAATGCGCCACTAACAGAAACTGCCACTGGCATGCGGATCCGAAACTGCCACTACAGTGGCGCATTCGCAATGTATCCTGCGTGTAGTGATGGGGGAGGGTTTAAATGACGTCTGCACTTGAAATACATGTGTTTTATCATGAACATTTATGCAGGAAAAAATGACAAGGGAGGGGATGGTAACCAGTTAACCGTAAAAAAGTTAGAGAAATTTGGGACCCGTTTTTTCTAGCATGCAATTGTTCCGATGTTTCTTCAGGGAAGGAACGTTGTTCCTTTGTTCGGATCATGTTCCTTTGTACAGGAAATTGTCGCATTACTTTGCCAGCCCGTTAACGTGGATAGTACTTATTTAAACACAACGCCATTGGCCCGTCGTAGATGGCATGAGCCTATAATGCAATCTTTATAAAAACAACTTAAGTTCTTCGACAAGTTCGAATAGTGACAACGTCAACAACATACGGATTCGCGAAATGTACGACAAAATCAGATTATAACCAAAATGATATTATCCCTCAGCCCACCGGTTTGAGAATATGCCTCCCCGACCCCTTCTCATGGGTAGGGGAGGCATAATCTCAGACCGGTGGGCAGGGGAGGCTTATAATTTAGAACGGTGGGTAGGGGAGGCACTTCATTTAAGACATGGGTGGGGGAGGCATATTATTCAAGTGCCGGGTAGGGGAGGCAGAACCCTTTGGTTGCGTGGATATCTGAGACAATACACCCTTTTGAAAAATGAATGGAAATCATGTTAATACTGAAATTCTTCTCGTGCAAATGAATACAGGACGTTTGTAACGGATTCGATGGAATCTTTGGCCAACTAGGCCAAAACCGCGGTGCTTGAGGATCTCCCACCCTCAAGCCATCCTGTGAAATCGCCCACAGTCCCAGGTGACCCTGCTCGATCCACGTGGCTCCATCGACCGGTCGGCGCGGCACTGCCATGCTACACTCCCCCCCACTAGGAGTGAGAGCTGTCTCGGCATCTCCGGTAATCCCACGCGGGATTCAAGCCCAGGAGCTCTGATATCAATGTAACGGATTTGGCGGAATCCTTGGCTGACTAGGCCAAAACCGCGGTGCTTGAGGATCTCCGACCCTCAAGCCATCCCCTCGAATCGCCCACAGTCTCAGGTGACTTAGCTCGAGCCACGTGGCTCCTTCGAGCGGTTGGCGCGGCACAGCCACGCTACAGCCTTTGCTCGTTGGAAATCATGAAGTAGGCTTGATTGCGGTATTGACAAGATATTCATTGATAAGGTATTGATTGTTTTTGCTAATGTACTTGAGAGGCTAATGGCTCATGCCCATGCTAGTACGTCACACCATACAAACCAAAGCCACTTTTGGATGAATTTATATTCCATGTTTTCTCTATCTATGGCACATACGTTCACTCATGATTTTTTCTAGTGATAAGAATTTATTATAGATGATCAAGTCACCATATTGAGTGCAAAAATTAAGAAAATGTCATGAGTAAAATTTTTAATTTTTCTTGTTGGGTAGCCCATTCATATGGAGGGTTTGTTTTAGGAGGTCCAAAAGATTAGATGGGTTTCACCAAAACAAAACTGTCCAAGTGGGATTTGAGTTCTCAGCTGAAAAGAGCGTATCTAGAGAATCATTATCTGTTACTCTCCTTGACATTGTTGCAAAGCTTTTTATCTTAGGAATCCTGAAGTTTTGTACATCTTTTGGCATTGTTAGCTAGATGCCCTTTGTACTCCGTAGTAAATAGAGTCCACTTCTTCTCATGCTTAACAAACCCAAGTGTAAAAGCGTGCCTAATATGAGTACAGATAACTGAAATGATTTTTTCCTTCATCTCCTGCCTTGGCCACTTATTGATACATTTTTGGGCTTGTGCATTTTCATGCTCTTCTACGCACACAAGACCCACTGCCGCCATTGGGGGCTCTCTGCACAATCTATTTCAATCACTTGAAAACTTTGTACTCTAAATGTTGCTACACAAAACAAACACTTGAAGACGAGGCTGAAAAAATGAAATCTGAATGTCAGCACTCTTTCCTTGAATCCTTTTAAGGTTGGGTTGGCAATATTAAGCCATTTGAAGCTTTTTAAATGCATCCACAGAATAAATTTGTGACGTTATGATTTTTATATTCTCCTTGTTAATGATACAGACAAGGTTTTTTCTCAAACTCGTATGGTTAAATCCAAGTGCACAACAAAAAAGCATTCCCAATGACAACCAAGAATGTTATAGAAGCAAAACGAAATCACAATGATCATTGGAGATGTCCACAAGGCCAACATGGAGTGGCTGCTCTTTTTTTTTCACTTTGAAGTGTTTGCCAGTCAAAATTTGACTAGCTCTTTGGCTACTAGAAATAAAAGGTACAAACAAGACATGCTTATGCATAGGAATTTCTCCATCTCAATTACCCACTATCCACCAATGCAAAGGTTGCAAGGAGATGGTCAGACAAGCCATTGCACATACATGTAGTCACCATGGGTGTATTTTCACAGATACCCACGCGACTGAAGGGTTCCGCTTCTCATGCCCGGCAGGTAGAATACTAGCCTCCTTGTAACGGATTGGATGGAATCCTTGGTAAACTAGGCCAGAACCGTGGTGCTTGAGGGCCTCCAACCCTCAAGACAACCCATTCAACTACCCATAGGCCTGGGACCCCCACTCGAGCCAAGTGGCACCGGCCGCGCTACACTGCCCTATCCACAAGCTAAAATCTAAACCTCCCCTACCCACGAGCAGATTCAAAAACGATCATGTCATTGCCGCATTCATGCACCGATGACGAAGTGATGTCAGCGGTCTTTTGCACGATATATCACAAACCCCTCATTTGCGGGGTTTGTGATACTTCGTTGACTGTTTGAATTTCTTTTTTATTTAAGGCCTCCATGACTCCCCCTTCATTGAAAGGGAACCAACCGGGTCAGTTACCGTGGGGCACGACAGGAGCCCGTGCAAAAGATAAACCCAAAACCCATATTGTACATTTAGGGTAGGGTATTAAAAGCGCTTTTTGTTTGGTGAAGGGGTTCGTTTTCGTGTTTATTCTGAACAAATGTTTTGAAAATACGACCAACCGAACGTTGGCCGCCATTTTCAAAATGACCCGTCCCCCCACCTCACCCCACCGTCGTCGCAATCTACGGGCAGCGGACGTGGGGCAGAGGGAAGGGGGGGCTGCGGCGTAGTATACTAAATGCATAAATATCCATGCTTGATCCACGAGCCATGTTGCTATACAAGCATGGAACACGGAGTTGGCATATCGTTTTAATGTAAAAATTTCGTGGGTAGAAGAGATGTTGATTCGAATTCGGTGGGTATACAAAATGTGTCTCTATCCACCATGAGGATGGCAAGGACATCATTGATTTTCTAATTATCAATCCTCTTGCATTCTCTTGCCACTCCTCCTCCATATTTATATTTCATATTGAAAAGCAGTCCTTTTTTGTTTTGTACACGCTTGGTAATTGAGTAATGATATAATTAAGACGCATGTGCCATGGGTCAAATGCTCATTGTGTGTACGACATGCTCTAAAAAGAGACATGGCAATTTGACACACTGGTGCTCATGTTATGAGACTTCGGTCCAATGGGAGCTTGGTGGGTGTCAATAAAAGAGTATGTTGCCATATTTTTTATGCACTAGAACCACAGGCAAAGGAAAACGATGATGGATAGAGGCATTCCAGCATTCATGTGAGACCATGTGCAAGGACGACGGGATAATGATTTGCATCATGTGTTGTTTTTTAGGACCATGTGTGATCACCCCTCCAAGCCTAGACGTGGTTCTACCAATTATTGTATGTTTAAGAAGGGTTTTTGATGTTCAAGGAGTGCACTGGCAAGCTTGATGGCACTCATGTGGTAAACTCGGTCTCGTGCCTATGGCAATATACGTAGATCTTTGCCTCTTCATCTCAATGGGAAAAGGCAAGGTTCACAAAATATTTTTCCTTGCTATTGCCCAGGACGAGACCATCACGTGTGTGCATGCCGATTGTGCTCGGAGTGTGCATGAATGCATGGTTCTACGTGACGCCATGAGTCAAGGCATCATAGTGCTAAAGATTCTCTATCATGGTGAATGTAGGTTACACAGAGACAAACAGTGTGGTCACAACTTTCCCTTGGTGTGTTTTTTGACGTGAAAATGGTTTGAGGGTGCTTTGTTCGAAAGAATAGCAACATTAGAAATGTTCGTTATGGTTGTACATGGTTTCAGTGCTGTACGAACAAGGTGTATGTGTACATGCCACCATTCTTATAAAAAATCCAGTCACAAAGGTTGTCCTCGTTGGATAGGTGAATTTCTTTGTTGGCGTCTAAGGAGAAGGTAGAACTTGAGTAAAATTGTAACAGGAGCAAAAAGGAGGTGCCAAAATGTGCTTTCATTCGTGGGGTGCTGTTAGAAAATGCCTCAACCTATGTTGTTGAGTGTGTAAAAGCATGCAGCTAGGCAGGAATGGAGGGGCGTGAAATTCCAAACTAAAGTGTCGTGAAAGGAATGGTCATGAAAAATCTTGCGACCATGCAATTCCATGCCAGAATGAGCACCGACGATGTACATTGTTTAACGATGACCGTCCCGGTGTGAAATGATATGGTCGTGAGATTGTCAAGACCGGTCATTTTCATGACTTCCCAGGCCCGACCAAGAGGCTTAAAAGATGGTGGAGGGTCGTGTGTTTATATCTTCGGGCTATAAGCATTTTTTCTGTATCCCTTGACTATGAGCGACTCGACTAGGAGATTTTGTAGATTGCACGACCTCGAGCCGTATGCATGGAAACACATATTGTACACGATGCGACCTTTCAATTATAAAAAATACCTTTTTACCAGATATGATCAGCTCCATGAGAATCATTTATGCCTTACACCTTCTTTGTGGCATTAAGAAAGAACCAGACACAATACAAATCTAAAACATCCAACCTGTCAAAAGCGTCCATCATAAATCTCATAACCATGTAAATGTGGCATGAACTGTATGTTGTTAAGAACCACATATTGTTCTTGTTTAGAAGTAACATGGATCTTTCTTCATGAAGAAAAATAGATTGTAAAGAAATTTAGAGGAAGAAAATTTCACAGTTTTAAGTAAGGGAAAATAGAAGCTCCGGAATTCAACATTGTGTAAGCATTGGTGGAAGACAATGCGTATTATGGTTCTAACATTTTTTGTAAGGTGACGTATGTAATAAAACGTTTTAAGCAATACCTTACTGTTCTTGAATTCTTATACTAAATATTTTTTTTGCCTCCATCCTTCAACAAAAACCACCTTTTGTCGAATTGATTAGGTGCCACCTAGATAACTCCAATATGGCAAAATATTCTGCATTTATTTGATTATCCAAGTGTTTCTGTTTACCATATGTAGGGATGCTACTTCGGTGATGAACATGCGCAAAAAGAGGTCGTTTTGCGTTTAATCTTGGTTCGTATGTCACCCGTTTTGTCAAAAATTGGTGGCAGTCTCGCTAGTCAAGGTTGTCTAGACAGACTTCCTACGCAGATTTGCGCTCAAGCTGATGCGTACAGGCTGGCATGGCGCGAATTCGGACTGGCTGGCCAATCTGACGAAGGTGGACTTCGCAGAAGCGGGCGTCGAATATAATTGACGTTCAATTCAAGGAACACATCTTTTTGTTCCACGATTATAAAAGTATCACCTAAATAACTCGTAGACAATAAACCATAAATGAAATTGAAGAACACATAATTAGCAATTTTGAAAAAATCAGAATTCAAGATCAGTAGGGTAAAACCTCAATTTGTTTTCATTAGGCATGTGTTAAAAACATATTCCGAGGTTCACTATGTTTCCTCAAGAATTCGTTGAATGGAAAGATGCATTTGTAGAAATGTGACGAAGTTTTGGTATTCATCGTTATCACAATACATCTACAAGGCTTTTAATAGCTTCTATGTAAAAGTTTTGGTACCGAATCTTCATTGATTTGAGGAGTGAGTTGAAGCATAATCTACTTTTATGAGATTTTTGTTTTGCATTGATATGGGTAATAAGGGGGATAGTTTCCAAAATTTTCACATGGGAACATCTTAGTTTTTTTTCATTTATCAATGCATTGGGGCTGTGTCATTTTGAGCATTTCATTCAAATGATCGACTAATGCTTGTTCCCACTTCTTTCCATTGAATGTTGCACAGAATCAATTTGGGTCGTGAAACTAGCCAACCCCTGCCATGTTAGATGGCAATGCGCAGGCTATGTGTTGTTGCATGGTGTTCCCTAGTACTTTACGTGTACTGGCAGGTAAGAACCTGCCCTTTAGCAATACATATTCAGAACGGGCACATCCATGAGGAAACAAAATTGTTGAATGAAGCTTGTGCGCACTTAGAATTTGCTTGACCTAAGCGAAAGACCATATCCTATACAACAATGACGTTAATGTACTTTTAGTGAACATGTGCACGTAGGAACTTAATCCTAACGTTTTCAAGTTGTGATTATTTAGGTAGTACGGTTGAATTTTTCAAGAGGCCATTTGCGGTGAGATTCGACCACCCTAAAAATGTTTTACATTGAAATCACTGTTTACTAGGGCATTGTGTGTTCCCAAAAAAAATGTAGTTTTGACTGAGACCTGTCAGTTGTGGTTTGATGTGAGGAGGCTTTGCTACATTTGCATGGTTATGAAATATATGACGGAATGAAGTAATAGTTCTGTGCTGGATAGATTGTAATGTGCATAGCTATGTCGTTGATTTCAAGAAAATGGCGAGAAAAGTGAACAATTTATTTTTGTGCAGTTGAGATGTGGCAACAAGCACGAAGCTTTTGACTGCCCTCAATGAAGGGGTACGACATAGTGGACAAGTGGAACTTCCGTTTGGACGGTTGTTTGTCGTTTGGTCTGCTACGCCACCATTTCTAAGCCGTGGCTGGGAAGGGGGGCGATACGCAGACTTGCGCACACCAAGTGTCCGGGACAATAACTTTGTTAGACACGAGTTGAAGTTTTGAATGTCTTAATAGATTCCGATTGCATCTTATTGGCAAGTGTGGCTTGTCCGGAAGCTTATTTGTGCTAAGTGGACACGATTCAGCCGCTACATGAGTCGAGTCATTTTAGGAGGCAACGATGATCAAAACTGGGTCCGTGCGTAACACATACTCTTGTGTTGGTGTAGGATGAATAGATGATACATCTAGGAATCAACAATTAATTGATGATAAAATGACCCTTTAGCCACCAAAATATCCCTTGTAATATCTTCTAATAAGAACCCGACGAGTAATCTGAATACGTTTTCCATAAGAGCATGGTGTCTCCTCATCGTCAATTTTTACAGATATGTACGAATAAAGACAGCAAAACATGCATAAAATGAGTTTCATTCACATCATAATCTTTGAGAACTGAATTAAACCATTACCTTAAATGATTTCACGGTTAAATTTGATTCATGAACAAAAAAAAGATGAAGGAAAGAGAAGGAAATTAAAACCTTTTTAGACATGAACACACCTTTTGCTCATTTTTCATACAAAAAAGAGGTTAATGAGTGTCAATGGAAAACAAACATCAACTTATTTTTGGAGAGAATCTATAATTATATGTTTTTAGAAAGTATAAAGAGTTTCTACGCACAAAATAGCAAATAGTAATTATAAGTTTCGTTTTGAAAAAAATCAGATTTATGTTTTTTAAGATTCTTAAAACACAAACATATATTGTAGAGAAATGATGTTGTCATTAAATCGTAGAAACATATTTTATACCATGTAATGACATCTGTTACAAATAGAAGATGTTAGATGAATGAATAATGTATAATAAAAATATTAAATGCATTTATCAATCTGAAGGTGAGTTTATGTGACTACTTGCATCTTTCATTTGTGATTAAAGTATAACGTGAAAATATGGAATGAAATACTCACTTGTAAGTGAGTATTTCATTGTTACATAATTGTCAAACTTTTTAATTTGTTTATTGAAATGATATGTTGTGGTATTGTTCCAAATACTTTGTCGAGGAATAATATCTCAAAACGAATGTTGTTTTGTCACGGTTTCATGTATGGTATCATATATCATGATAAACAACAAATTCGAGGCTGAGTGTTTATACGTATAATGTTTAAACTAGTAGAATACAAGGGGTGCTACTAAACATTCCACAAGAAACTACAATGAATCTAGGTCTATTTTGGCATCAATGTCCCGTTGAGCTTACATATGTCCGGTACTGTGCAATTTGTACTGTACAAGGTTCGGCGCCACGCTCGGGCACAATTTGCACATTCACTTTCAGCTAGCATCGACTTAACTTTCACTCCAGTTCAGACTACGGCCACTTACGGCAAATACGTTTCTGGAGCGGCCACTGTTGCCATTACGTTGGGACATGTAAGACAATTATGTTTTGGAATCGTCACTAACCAAGTAATTATCCCAACGTTTTTCCACCCACCGCCGTCGTAGCAGCGGATGGGGCGTTGAACCGACGCCTTTGATTTTGATTTTGATTCTATAGCTGGACGCGGGAGGCGGCACGGCAAACGGACTGGCAAGCGCTCGCAACTGTTTGCGATTGCGCCCTTTCGGTTTTCCAGAATCAAACGTCGAATCAACCCTCTCCCGCTGATTCTTCATGGTTTCTACGCCAACTACGCCTACGTGGCAGGTCTCCCAACGTCTGGGTAACATCCTATTTGTGTTTTTCGCTAGAATCACAAGACGTTGCCGTGATGAGGACGTTAGTGCTAAACATGCGGAGAAAAATCGGTTCCAGTTAAAATGAAACCGAATCGACGATGAGAACCCAACGAAGGCATCGAATTCAACACCTTGACAATTCAAGGGATTTTGCTTCATCGGACACACCGCCCGCAAGTCGGACAGAATCAGTCGCCGGCGATTGATTTCTATCCGTGAAATCAGGATGCATCGTCGTCTTCTTCGGACGAGAAAAACCTGCAAAAATTGCGAGGAGGGACTTTGATCCCGCGGTTTCGAACCCGACCGCGGTCTTCCAAAAATCAACAAAAAATCACAAATCGACCGCGAAACTACTCAAACCCTAGAATCAAAATAAAAAACAAAGGCGTCGGTTCAACGCCTGGGTTTGGGCGAAGTTGCCGGAAGGGGTGGAGAGGGCGGGTGCTGATTCGAATGCCAAGTCAAAGACAGTTGGAGTTAAGCCAACACCCCGGATAGGGTCAGCTGCCGCAATGACACTTTTTTGGGTCAATGCGGCCAGCGGGTGGCTTCTGCGGCAGACTTTTGAAATAGTGTGCTAATACGGTTTTTAAGTGAGGAAACGGCCCGATCTCCATGATCTTGTTTAAGTTCATTTTGCTAAAATTTGGACGTTCAAATCCGGTCGCGACGGTTTTGGCACGTCAACGGTTCCTGCCGCATGCGGCAGATAAGCGCGAAAGGGGGTCCCGTTT
>SZWC01001806.1:145663-161404 GCA_023375785.1 Penium margaritaceum | reverse complement strand
GTGTTTCTGACCACTGAGTTTCTGACCACTGTGTTTCTGACCACTGTGTGTGTGACCAGTGTGTTTCTGACCACTGTGTTTCTGACCACCGTGTTTCTGACCACTGTGTTTCTGACCACTGTGTTCTGACCATGGTGTTTCCGACCACTGTGTTTCTGACCAATGTGTTTTTGACCACTGTGTTTTTTAGCAGTGTGTTTCTGACCAGTATGTTTCTGATCGCTGTGTTTATGACCGGTGTGTTCCTGACCAGTGTGTTTATGACCACTGTGTTTCTGACCATTGTGTTTCTGACCACTGTGTTTCTGACCAGTGTGTTTCTGCCCACCGTGTTTCTGACCACTTTGTTTCTGACCACCGTGTTTTTGACCAACGTGTTCCTGACCATTGTGTTTCTGAGCACTGTGTTTCTGACCACTGTGTTCCTGACCACTGTGTTTATGACCACTGTGTTTCTGACCACTGTGCTTCTGACCAGTGTGTTTCTGACCAGTGTGTTTCTGACCACTGTGTTTCTGACCACTGGGTTTCTGACCACTGTGTGTCTGACCAGTATGTTTCTGACCAGTGTGTCTCTGACCAGTGTGTTTCTGACGAGTGTGTTTCTGACCACTGTGTTTCTAACCACTGTGTTTCTGACCACTGTGTGTCTGACCAGTGTGTTTTTGACCAGTGTGTTTCTGACCAGTGTGTTTCTGACCACTGTGTTTCTGACCACTGTGTTTCTGACCACTGTGTGTCTGACCAGTGTGTTCCTTACCAGTGTCTTTCTGACCAGTGTTTTTCTGACCACTGTGTTTCTGACCACTGTGTTTCTGGCCACTGTGTGTCTGATCTGTGTGTTTCTGACCACTGTGTTTCTGACCACTATGTTTATGACCACTGTGTTTCTGACGACTGTGTTTCTGACCAGTGTGTTCTGACCACTGTGATTCTGACTACTGTGTTTCTGTCCACAATGTTTTTGACCACTGTGTTTCTGACCACTGTGTTTCTAATCACTGTGTTTCTGACCAATATGTTTCTGACCATTGTGTTTCTGACCACTGTGTTTCTAACGGCCGTGTTTCTGACCGATGTGTTTCTAACCAGTGTCTTTCTGACTACTGTGTTCCTGACCTCTTTGTTTCTGACCACTGTGTTTCTGACCACTGTGTTTCGAACCACTGTGTTTCTGACCACTGTCTTTCTGA
This sequence comes from Penium margaritaceum, assembly GCA_023375785.1. Taxonomy (NCBI): domain Eukaryota; kingdom Viridiplantae; phylum Streptophyta; class Zygnematophyceae; order Desmidiales; family Peniaceae; genus Penium; species Penium margaritaceum. Next base: position 160,211 of record SZWC01001806.1, on the reverse strand, counting down.
ACATTATGTTTCTGACCACTGTGTTTCTGACCACTGTGTTTCTGACCACTGTGTTTCAGACTGGTGTGTTTCTGACTCCTGTGTTTCTGACCACTGTGTTTCTGACCACTGTGTTTCTGACCAGTGTGTTTATGACCACTGTGTTTCTAGCCACTGTGTTTCTGACCAGAGTGTTTTTGACCAGTGTCTTTCTGACTAGTGTGTTTCTGCCCACTGTCTTTCTGACCATTGTGTTTCTGACAACCGTGTTTCTGACCACTTTGTTTCTGACCACTGTGTTTCTGACCACTGTGTTTCGAACCACTGTGTTTCTGCCCACTGTATTTCTGACAACTATGTTCCTGACCACTGTGTTTCTGACCACTGTGTTTCAGACCAGTGTGTTTCTGACGCCTGTGTTTCTGACCACTGTGTTTCTGACCACTGTGTTTCTGACCAGTGTGTTTCTGAACTGTGTGTTTGTGACCACAGTGTTTCTAACCACTGTGTTTCTGACCAGCGTGTTTTTGACCAGGTGGTTTCTGACTAGTGTGTTTCTGACCACTGTCTTTCTGACCATTGTGTTTCTGACAACCATGTTTCTGTCCACTGTCTTTCTGACCAGTGTGTTTCTGACCATTGTGTTTCTGACCAGTGTTTCTGACCACGGTGCTTCTGACCACTGTGTTTCTGACCACTGTGTTTCTGACCACTGTGTTTCTGACCGGTGTGTTTCTGACCAGTGTGTTTCTGACCCGTGTAATTCCGACCACTGTGTTTCTGACCAGTGTGTCTCTGACCACTGTTTTGCTGACCAGTGTGTTTCTGACCACTGTGTTTCTGACCGGTGTGTTTGTGACCACTGTGTTTCTGAGCAGTGTGTTTCTGACCAGTGTGTTTCTGACCACTGTGTTTATGACCGATGTGTTTCTGACCGGTGTGTTTATGACCACTGTGTTTCTGACCACTGGGTATCTGACCACTGTGTTTCTGACCACTCTGTTTCTGACCACTGTGTTTCTGACCACTGTGTTTCTGACCACCGTGTTTCTGACCACCGTGTTTCTGACCAGTGTGTTTCTGACCACTGAGTTTCTGACCACTGTGTTTCTGACCACTGTGTTCCTGACCACTGTGTTTCTGACCACCGTGTTTCTGACCACCGTGTTTCTGACCAGTGTGTTTCTGACCACTGAGTTTCTGACCACTGTGTTTCTGACCACTGTGTTCCTGACCACTGTGTTTCTGACCACCGTGTTTCTGACCACCGTGTTTCTGACCAGTGTGTTTCTGACCACTGAGTTTCTGACCACTGTGTTTCTGACCACTGTGTTCCTGACCACTGTGTTTCTGACCACCGTGTTTCTGACCACCGTGTTTCTGACCAGTGTGTTTCTGACCACTGAGTTTCTGACCACTGTGTTTCTGACCACTGTGTTCCTGACCACTGTGTTTCTGACCACCGTGTTTCTGACCACCGTGTTTCTGACCAGTGTGTTTCTGACCACTGAGTTTCTGACCACTGTGTTTCTGACCACTGTGTTCCTGACCACTGTGTTTCTGACCACCGTGTTTCTGACCACCGTGTTTCTGACCAGTGTGTTTCTGACCACTGAGTTTCTGACCACTGTGTTTCTGACCACTGTGTTCCTGACCACTGTGTTTCTGACCACCGTGTTTCTGACCACCGTGTTTCTGACCAGTGTGTTTCTGACCACTGAGTTTCTGACCACTGTGTTTCTGACCACTGTGTTCCTGACCACTGTGTTTCTGACCACCGTGTTTCTGACCACCGTGTTTCTGACCAGTGTGTTTCTGACCACTGAGTTTCTGACCACTGTGTTTCTGACCACTGTGTTCCTGACCACTGTGTTTCTGACCACCGTGTTTCTGACCACCGTGTTTCTGACCAGTGTGTTTCTGACCACTGAGTTTCTGACCACTGTGTTTCTGACCACTGTGTTCCTGACCACTGTGTTTCTGACCACCGTGTTTCTGACCACCGTGTTTCTGACCAGTGTGTTTCTGACCACTGAGTTTCTGACCACTGTGTTTCTGACCACTGTGTTCCTGACCACTGTGTTTCTGACCACCGTGTTTCTGACCACCGTGTTTCTGACCAGTGTGTTTCTGACCACTGAGTTTCTGACCACTGTGTTTCTGACCACTGTGTTCCTGACCACTGTGTTTCTGACCACCGTGTTTCTGACCACCGTGTTTCTGACCAGTGTGTTTCTGACCACTGAGTTTCTGACCACTGTGTTTCTGACCACTGTGTTCCTGACCACTGTGTTTCTGACCACCGTGTTTCTGACCACCGTGTTTCTGACCAGTGTGTTTCTGACCACTGAGTTTCTGACCACTGTGTTTCTGACCACTGTGTTCCTGACCACTGTGTTTCTGACCACCGTGTTTCTGACCACCGTGTTTCTGACCAGTGTGTTTCTGACCACTGAGTTTCTGACCACTGTGTTTCTGACCACTGTGTTCCTGACCACTGTGTTTCTGACCACCGTGTTTCTGACCACCGTGTTTCTGACCAGTGTGTTTCTGACCACTGAGTTTCTGACCACTGTGTTTCTGACCACTGTGTTCCTGACCACTGTGTTTCTGACCACCGTGTTTCTGACCACCGTGTTTCTGACCAGTGTGTTTCTGACCACTGAGTTTCTGACCACTGTGTTTCTGACCACTGTGTTCCTGACCACTGTGTTTCTGACCACCGTGTTTCTGACCACCGTGTTTCTGACCAGTGTGTTTCTGACCACTGAGTTTCTGACCACTGTGTTTCTGACCACTGTGTTCCTGACCACTGTGTTTCTGACCACCGTGTTTCTGACCACCGTGTTTCTGACCAGTGTGTTTCTGACCACTGAGTTTCTGACCACTGTGTTTCTGACCACTGTGTTCCTGACCACTGTGTTTCTGACCACCGTGTTTCTGACCACCGTGTTTCTGACCAGTGTGTTTCTGACCACTGAGTTTCTGACCACTGTGTTTCTGACCACTGTGTTCCTGACCACTGTGTTTCTGACCACCGTGTTTCTGACCACCGTGTTTCTGACCAGTGTGTTTCTGACCACTGAGTTTCTGACCACTGTGTTTCTGACCACTGTGTTCCTGACCACTGTGTTTCTGACCACCGTGTTTCTGACCACCGTGTTTCTGACCAGTGTGTTTCTGACCACTGAGTTTCTGACCACTGTGTTTCTGACCACTGTGTTCCTGACCACTGTGTTTCTGACCACCGTGTTTCTGACCACCGTGTTTCTGACCAGTGTGTTTCTGACCACTGAGTTTCTGACCACTGTGTTTCTGACCACTGTGTTCCTGACCACTGTGTTTCTGACCACCGTGTTTCTGACCACCGTGTTTCTGACCAGTGTGTTTCTGACCACTGAGTTTCTGACCACTGTGTTTCTGACCACTGTGTTCCTGACCACTGTGTTTCTGACCACCGTGTTTCTGACCACCGTGTTTCTGACCAGTGTGTTTCTGACCACTGAGTTTCTGACCACTGTGTTTCTGACCACTGTGTTCCTGACCACTGTGTTTCTGACCACCGTGTTTCTGACCACCGTGTTTCTGACCAGTGTGTTTCTGACCACTGAGTTTCTGACCACTGTGTTTCTGACCACTGTGTTCCTGACCACTGTGTTTCTGACCACCGTGTTTCTGACCACCGTGTTTCTGACCAGTGTGTTTCTGACCACTGAGTTTCTGACCACTGTGTTTCTGACCACTGTGTTCCTGACCACTGTGTTTCTGACCACCGTGTTTCTGACCACCGTGTTTCTGACCAGTGTGTTTCTGACCACTGAGTTTCTGACCACTGTGTTTCTGACCACTGTGTTCCTGACCACTGTGTTTCTGACCACCGTGTTTCTGACCACCGTGTTTCTGACCAGTGTGTTTCTGACCACTGAGTTTCTGACCACTGTGTTTCTGACCACTGTGTTCCTGACCACTGTGTTTCTGACCACCGTGTTTCTGACCACCGTGTTTCTGACCAGTGTGTTTCTGACCACTGAGTTTCTGACCACTGTGTTTCTGACCACTGTGTTCCTGACCACTGTGTTTCTGACCACCGTGTTTCTGACCACCGTGTTTCTGACCAGTGTGTTTCTGACCACTGAGTTTCTGACCACTGTGTTTCTGACCACTGTGTTCCTGACCACTGTGTTTCTGACCACCGTGTTTCTGACCACCGTGTTTCTGACCAGTGTGTTTCTGACCACTGAGTTTCTGACCACTGTGTTTCTGACCACTGTGTTCCTGACCACTGTGTTTCTGACCACCGTGTTTCTGACCACCGTGTTTCTGACCAGTGTGTTTCTGACCACTGAGTTTCTGACCACTGTGTTTCTGACCACTGTGTTCCTGACCACTGTGTTTCTGACCACCGTGTTTCTGACCACCGTGTTTCTGACCAGTGTGTTTCTGACCACTGAGTTTCTGACCACTGTGTTTCTGACCACTGTGTTCCTGACCACTGTGTTTCTGACCACCGTGTTTCTGACCACCGTGTTTCTGACCAGTGTGTTTCTGACCACTGAGTTTCTGACCACTGTGTTTCTGACCACTGTGTTCCTGACCACTGTGTTTCTGACCACCGTGTTTCTGACCACCGTGTTTCTGACCAGTGTGTTTCTGACCACTGAGTTTCTGACCACTGTGTTTCTGACCACTGTGTTCCTGACCACTGTGTTTCTGACCACCGTGTTTCTGACCACCGTGTTTCTGACCAGTGTGTTTCTGACCACTGAGTTTCTGACCACTGTGTTTCTGACCACTGTGTTCCTGACCACTGCGTTTCTGACCGGTGTGTTTCTGACCAGTGTGTTTCTGACCCGTGTAATTCCGACCACTGTGTTTCTGACCACTGTGTCTCTGACCACTGTGTTTCTGACCAGTGTGTTTCTGACTCCTGTGTTTCTGACCACTGTGTTTTTGACCAGCGTGTTTTTTACCAGTGTGTTTCTGACTAGTGTGTTTCTGACCACTGTCTATCTGACCTTTGTGTTTCTGACAACCGTGTTTCTGACCACTGTCTTTCTGACCAGTGTGTTTCTGACATCTGTGCTTCTGACCACTGTTTTTCTGACCACGGTGTTTCTGACCACTGTGTTTCTGACCACTGTGTTCCTGACCACTGCGTTTCTGACCGGTGTGTTTCTGACCAGTGTGTTTCTGACCAGTGTGTTTCCGACCACTGTGTTTCGGACCAGTGTGTTTCTGGCCACTGTGTTTCTGAGCAGTGTGTTTCTGACCACTGCGTTTCTGACCGGTGTGTTTCTGACCAGTGTGTTTCTGACCAGTGTGTTTCCGACCACTGTGTTTCGGACCAGTGTGTTTCTGGCCACTGTGTTTCTGAGCAGTGTGTTTCTGACCAGTGTGTTTTTGACCACTGTGTTTCTGACCGGTGTGTTTCTGACCAATATGTTTCTGACCAGTGTGTATCTGACCACTGTGTTTCTGACCACAGTGTTTCCGACCACTGTGTTTCCGACCACTGTGATTTTTGACCAGTGTGTTTCTGACCTGTGTGTTCCCGACCACTGCGTTTCTGACCACTGTGTTTGTGACCACTGTGTTTCTGACCAGTGTCTTTCTGACCACTGTGTTTATGACCACTGTGTTTATGACCACTGTGTTTATGACCACTGTGTTTCTGACCACTGTGTTTATGACCACTGTGTTTCTGACCAGTGTGTTTCTGACCATTGTGTTTCTGACCACTTTGTTTATCACCACTGTACTTCTGACCACTGTGCTTCTGACCAGTGTGCTCTGACCACTGTGTTTCTGACCACTGTGTTTCTGAACACTGTGTTCCTGACCAGTCTGTTACTGACCAGTGTGGTTCTGACTAGTGTGTTTCTAACTTCTGTGTTTCTGACCACTGTGTTTCTGACCATTGTGTTTCTGACCACTTTGTTTCTGACCACTGTGTATTTGACCACTGTGTTTCTGACCACTGTGTTTTTGACCAGTGTGTTTCTGACCACTGTTTCTAACCAGTGTGTTTCTGACTCATGTGTTTCTAACCACTGTGTTTCTGACCACTGTCTTTCTGACCAGTGTCTTTCTGACCTGTGTGTTTCTGACCAGTGTGTTTCTGACCACTGTGTTTCTGACCACTGTGTTTCAGACCATTGTGTTTCTGACCACTGTGTTTCTGACCAGTGTGTATCTGACCAATGTGTTTCTGACCACCGTGTTTCTGTCCAGTATGTGTCTGACCACTGTGTTTCTGACCACTGTGTTTCTGACTACTATGTTTCTGACCACCGTGTTTCCGACCGGTGTAGTTCAGAACACTGTGTTTCTGACCAGTGTGTTTTTGACCACAGTGTTTCTAAGCAGTGTGTTTCTGACCAGTGTGTTTCTGACCACCGTGTTGCTGACTGGTGTGTTTCTGACCAGCCTGTTTCTGACCACTGTGTTTCTGACCACTGTGTTTCTGACCAGCGTGTGTCTCACCACTGTGTTTCTGACCACTGTGTTTCTGACCACCGTGTTCCTGACCACTTTGTTTCCGACCACTGTGTTTTCGACCACTGTGTTTCTGACCGGCGTGTTTTTGACCACTGTGTTTATGACTGGTGTGTTTCTGACCAGTGTGTTTCTGACCAGTGTGTTTCTGACCACTGTGTTTTCGAGCAGTGTGTTTCTGACCAGTGAGTTTGTGACCACTGTGTTTCTGACCGATGTGTTTCTGACCAGTGTGTTCATGACCACTGTGTTTCCGACCACTGTGTTTCTGAACAGTGTGTTTCTGACCACTGTGTTTCTGACCAGTGTGTTTCTGACCACTGTGTTTCTGACTAGTGTGTTTCTTAGCACTGTGTTTCTGACCACTATGTTTATGACCACTATGTTTATGACCACTATGTTTCTGACCACTGTCTTTCTCACCAGTGTGTTCTGACCAGTTTGTTTCAGGCCAGTGTGTTTCTGACCACTGTGTTTCTGACCCGTGTGTTTCTGACCAGTGTGTTTCTGACCAGTGTGTTTCTGACCACTGTGTTTGTGACCATTGTCTTTCTGACGGTTGTGTTTCTGACCACTGTGTATCTTATCACTGTGTATCTTTCCACTGTGTTTCTGACCACTCTGTTTCTGACCACTGTGTTTCTGACCACTGTGTTTCTGAAAACTGTGTTTCTTACCAGTGTGTTTCTGACTCCTGTGTTTCTGACCACTGTGTTTCTGAACACTGTGTTTCTGACCAGTGTGTTTCTGACCACTGTGTTTCTAACCAGTGTGTTTCTGAACCTGTGTTTCTGACCACTGTGTTTCTGACCACTGTCTTTCTGACCAGCGTGTTTCTGACCAGTGTGTTTCTGACCACTGTGTTTCTGACCACTGTGTTTCTGATCACGGTGTTTCTGACCACTGTGTTTCTGACCACTGTGTTTCTGACCACTGTGTTTCCGACCGGTGTGATTCTGGACACTGTGTTTCTGACCAGTGTGTTTCTGACCATCGTGTTTCTGACCGGTCTGTTTCTGACCACTGTGTTTCTGACCACTGTGTTTCTGACCTGTGTGTGTCTGACCACTGTGTTTCTGACCACTGTGTTTCTGACCACGGTGTTTCTGACCACTGTGTTTCTGACCACTGTGTTTTTGACCACTGTGTTTCTTACCGGCATGTTTCTGACCAGTGTGTTTCTGACCACTGTGTTTCTGACCAGTGTCTTTCTGACCAGTGTGTTTCTGACCAGTGTGTTTCTGACCACTGTGTTTCTGACCACTGTGTTTCAGACCATTGTGTTTCTGACCACTGTGTTTCTGACCGATGTGTTTATGACCGGTGTGTTCATGACCACTGTGTTTCTGACCACTGTGTTTCTGACCACTGTGTTTCTGACCACTGTGTTTCTGACCAGTGTGTTTCTGACCACTGTGTTTCTGACTAGTGTGTTTCTTAGCACTTTGTTTCTGACCACCATGTTTATGACCACTATGTTTCTGACCACTGTGTTTCTCACCAGTGTGTTCTGACCAGTGTGTTTCTAATCACTGTGTTTCTGACCAATGTGTTTCTGACCAATGTGTTTCTGATCACTGTGTTTCTGACCACTTTGTTTGTGACCAGTGTGTTTCTGACCACTGTGTTTGTGATCACTGTGTTTCTGACCACAGTGTTTCTCACCACTGTTTTTCTGACCAGTGTGTTTCTGACCAGCGTGTTTCTGACCACTGTGTTTGTGACCACTTTGCTTCTGACCATTGTATTTCTGACCACTGTGTATCTGACCACTGTGTATCTGACCACTGTGTTTCTGACCACTCTGTTTCTGACCACTGTGTTCTGACCACTGTGTTTCTGACAACTGTGTTTCTCACCAGTGTGTTTCTGACTCCTGTGATACTTACCACTGTATTTCTGACCACCGTGTTTCTGACCAGCGTGTTTCTGACCAGTGTGTTTCTGACCACTATGTTTCTGACCACCGTGTTTCTGGCCAGTGTGTTTCGGACCAGTGTGTTTCTGACCACTGTGTTTCTGACCACTGTGTTTCTGACCATTTTGTTTCTGACCACTGTGTTTCTGACCAGTTTGTTTCTGACCACTGTGTTTCTGACCACTGTGTTTCTGACCACTGTGAGTCTGATCACTGTGTTTCTGACCACGGTGCTTATGACCACTGTGTTTCTGACCACTGTGTTTCTGACCACTGTGTTTCTGACTACTGTGTTTCTGACCACTGTGTTTTCAACCGGTGTGTTTCTGAACACTGTGTTTCTGACCAGTGTGTTTCTGACCACAGTGTTTCTCAGCAGTGTGTTTCTGACCAGTGTGTTTCTGACCACCGTGTTTCTGACTGGTGCGTTTCTGACCAGTCTGTTTCTGACCACTGTGTTTCTGACCATTGTGTTTCTGACCACTGTGTTTCTGACCACTGTTATTATGACCAGTGTGCCTTTAACCAGTGTGTTTCTGACCACTGTGTTTCTGACCAGTTTATTCCTGACCAATGTGTTTCTGACCACTGTGTTTCTGACCACTGTGTTTCTGACCACTGTGTTTCTGACCACTGTGTTTCTGACCATTGTGTTTTTGACCAGTGTGTTCTGGACCACTGTGTTTCTGACCACTGTGTTTCTGAACAGTGTGTTTCTGACCGGAGTGTTTCTGACCGGAGTGTTTCTGACCACTGTGTTTATGACCACTGTGTTACTGACCACTGTGTTTCTGACCAGTTTGTTTCTGACCACTGTGTTTCTGACCACGGTGTTTCTGACCACCATGTTCCTGACCACTGTATTTCTGACCACTGTGTTTCTGACCAGTGTGTTTCTGACCAGTGTGTTTCTGACCATAGTGTTTCTGACCAGTGTGTTACTAAGCAGTGTGTTTCTGACCAGTGTGTTTCTAACCACTATGTTTCTGACCACTGTGTTTCTGACCATTGTGTTTCGGACCACTGTGTTTCTGACTACTGTGTATCTGACAACTGTGTTTCTGACCACTGTGTTTCTGACCAGTGTGTTTCTGACCACTATGTTTCTAACCAGTGTGGTTGTGAACCTGTGTTTCTGACCACTGTGTTTCTGACCACTGTCTTTCTGACCAGCGTGTTTCTGACCAGTGTGTTTCTGACCACTGTGTTTCTGACCAGTGTCTTTCTGACCACTGTGTTTATGACTGGTTTGTTTCTAACCAGTGTGTTTCTGACCACTAAGTTTCTGATGAGTGTGTTTCTGACCACTGTGTTTCTGAGCTGTGTGTCTCTGACCAGTGTGTTTCCTACCACTGTGTTTCTGACCGCTGTGTTTTTGACCAGTGTGTTTATGACCACTGTGTTTCTGACCACTGTGTTTCTGACCAGTGTGTTTCTGACCACTCTGTTTCTGACCAGTGTGATTGTGACGACTGTGTTTCTGACTAGTGTGTTTCTTAACACTGTGTTTCTGACCACTATGTTTATGACCACTATGTTTCTGACCACTGTGTTTCTCACCAGTCTGTTCTGACCACTGTGTTTCTGACCACTGTGTTTCTGACCACTGTGTTTCTGACCAATGTGTTTCTGATCACTGTGTTTCTGACCACTGTGTTTGTGACCAGTGTGTTTCTGACCACTGTGTTTGTGACCACTTTTTTTCTGACCACAGTGTTCCTCACCACTGTGTTTCTGACCAGTTTGTTTCTGACCAGTGTGTTTGTGACTAGTGTGTTTCTTTCTAGTGTGTTTCTGACCAGAGTGTTTGTGATCAGTGTGTTTCTGACCATTGTGTTTCTGAGAACTGTGTATCTGACCAGTGTGTATCTAACCACTGTGTTTCTGATCACTGTGTTTCTCACCAGTGTGTTTCTGACTCCTGTGTTTCTGACCACTGCGTTTCTCACCACAGTGTTTCTGACCAGCGTGTTTCTGACCAGTGTGTTTCTGACCACTGTGTTTGTGACCAGTGTGTTTCTGACCAGCGTGTTTCTGACCAGTCTGTGTCTGACCACTGTGTTTCTGACTACTGTGTTTCTGACCAGTGTGTTTCTAACCACTGTGTTTCTGACCACTGTGTTTCTGACCACTGTGTTTCTGACCACTGTGTTTCTGACCAGTGTGTTTCTGACCAGTGTGTCTCGGACCACTGTGTTTCTGACCACTGTGTTTCTGAACAGTGTGTTTCTGACCATTGTGTTTCTGACCGAAATGTTTCTAATATCTGTGTTTCTGACCACTGTGTTTCTGACGACTGAGTTTCTGACCAGTTAGGTTCTGACCACTGTGTTTCTGACCACTGTGTTCCTGACCACGGTGTTTCTGACCAGCGTGTTTCTGACCACCGTGTTTCTGACCACTGTGTTTCACACCACTGTGTTACTGACCAGTGTGTTTCTGACCAGTGTTCTTCTGACCATTGTGTTTCGGACCACTGTGTTTCTGACCACTGTGTATCTGACCACTGTGTTTCTGAACACTCTCTTTGTGACCACTGTGTTTCTGACCAGTGTGTTTCTGACCACTGTGTAACACAGTGGTCAGAAACACAGTCTGTGTTTCTAACCACAGTGTTTCTGACCATTGTCTTTCTGACCAGCGTGTTTCTGACCAGTGTGTTTCTGTCCACTGCGTTTCTGACCAGTGTCTTTCTGACCAGTCTTTTTCTGACCAGTGTGTTTCTGACCACTGTGTTTCAGACCATGGTGTTGCTGACCACTGTGTTTCTGACCAGTGTGTATCTGACTACTGTGTTTTTGACCACTGTGTTTCTGACCAGTGTGTGTCTGACCACTGTGTTTCTGACCACTGTGTTTCTGACCATGGTGTTTCTGACCACTGTGTTTCTGACCACTGTGTTTCTGACCGGTGTGTATCTGATCACTGTGTTTATGACTGGTGTGTTTCTGACCACTGTGTTTCTGACCGGTGTGTTTCTGACCACTGTGTTTCTGAGCAGTGTGTCTCTGACCAGTGTGTGTCTGACCAGTGTGTTTCTGACCAGTGTCTTTATGACCACTGTGTTTCTGACCACTGTGTTTCTGACCAATGTGTTTCTGACCACTGTGTTTCTGACCAGTGTGTTTGTGACCACTGTGTTTCTGACTAGTGGGTTTCTTAACACTGTGTTTCTGACCACTATGTTTATGACCACTATGTTTTTGACCACTGTGTTTCTCACCAGTGTGTTCTGACCACTGTGTTTCTGACCACTGTGTTTCTGACCAATGTGTTTCTGACCACTGTGTTTCTGACCACGGTGTTTGTGACCAGTGTGTTTCTGACCAGTGTGTTTGTGACCACAGTGTTTCTGACCACTGTGTTTCTGACCAGCTTGTTTCTGACCAGTGTGTTTCTGACCACCGTGTTTCTGACCAGTGTGTTTCTGACTAGTGTCTTTCTGACCAGTGTGTTTCTGACCGCTGTGTTTGTGATCACTGTGTTTCTGACCATTGTGTTTCTGACAACTGTGTATCTGACCAGTGTGTATCTGACCACTGTGTTTCTGACCACTCTGTTTCTGAACACTGTGTTTCTGACCACTGTGTTTCTGACAACTGTGTTTCTCACCAGTGTGTTTCTGACTCCTGTGTTTCTGACCAGTGTGTTTCTGACCACTGTGTTTCTGACCAGTGTGTTTCTGACCAGTGTGTTTTTGACCACTGTGTTTCTGACCAGTGTGTTTCTGACCAGTGTGTTTCTGACAAGTGTGTGTCCGACCACTGTGTTTCTGACCACTGTGTTTCTGACCATTGTGTTTCTGACCACTGTGTTTCTGACCACTGTGTTTCTGACCAGTGTGTTTCTGACCAGTGTGTTTCTGACAAGTGTGTGTCCGACCACTGTGTTTCTGACCACTGTGTTTCTGACCATTGTGTTTCTGACCACTGTGTTTCTGACCACTGTGTTTCTGACCAGTGTGTTTCTGACCACAGTGTTTCTGACCAGTGTGTTTCTGACCAGTGTGTTTCGGACCACTGTGTTTCTGACCATTGTGTTTATGAACAGTGTGTTTCTGACAATTGTTTTTCTGACCGCTGTGTTTCTGAACACTGTGTTTCTGACCAGTTAGTTTCTGACCACTGTGTTTCTGACCACTGTGTTTCTGACCACGGTGTTTCTGACCACCGTGTTTCTGACCACTGTGTTTCTGACCACTGTGTTTCTGACCAGTGTTTTTCTGACCAGTGTATCTCTGACCATAGTGTATCTGACCAGTGTGTTACTGACCAATGTTTTTCTGACCAGTGTGTTTCTGACCACTGTGTTTCTGACCACTGTGTTTCTGACCAGTGTTTTTCTGACCAGTGTATCTCTGACCATAGTGTATCTGACCAGTGTGTTACTGACCAATGTTTTTCTGACCAGTGTGTTTCTAACCACTGTGTTTCTGACCACTGTGTTTCTGACCATTGTTTTTCTGACCAATGTGTTTCTGACCACTATGTTTCTGACCACTGTGTGTCTGAATACTCTGTTTGTGACCACTGTGTTTCTGACCAGTGTGTTTCTGACCACTGTGTTTCAAACCAGTGTGTTTCTGAACCTGTGTTTCTGACCACTGTGTTTCTGACCACTGTCTTTCTGACCAGCGTGTTTCTGACCAGTGTGTTTCTGACCACTGCATTTCTGACCAGTGTCTTTCTGGCCAGGGTGTTTCTGACCAGTGTGTTTCTGACCACTGTGTTTCAGACCATTGTGTTGCTGACCACTGTGTTTCTGACCAGTGTGTATCTGACCACTGTGTTTCAGACCACTGTGTTTCTGACCAGTGTGTGTCTGACCGCTGTGTTTCTGACCACTGTGTTTCTGACCATGGTGTTTCTGACCACTGTTTTTCACTGTGTTTCTGACGACTGTGTTTCTGACCAGTGTGTTTCTGACCACTGTGTTTATAACTGGTGTGTTTCTGACCAGTGTGTTTCTGACCACTGTGTTTCTGATCAGTGTGTTTCTGACCACTGTGTTTCTGAGCAGTGTGTCTTTGACCAGTGTGTTTCCGACCACTATGTTTCTGACCGATGTGTTTTTGACCAGTGTGTTTATGACCACTGTGTTTCTGACCAGTGAGTTTCTGACCAGTGTCTTTCTGACCACTGTGTTTGTGACCAGTGTGTTTGTGACCACTGGGTTTCTGACTAGTGTGTTTCATAACACTGTGTTTCTGACCTCTATGTTTATGACCACTATGTTTCTGACCACTGTGTTTCTCACCAGTGTGTTCTGACCACTTTGTTTCTGACCACTGTGTTTCTGAATAATGTGTTTCTGATCACTGTGTTTCTGACCACTGTGTTTCTGACCAGTGTGTTTGTGACCACTGTGTTTCCGACCAGCCTGTTTCTGACCAGTGTGTTTCTGACCAGTGTGTGTCTGACCACTGTGTTTCTGACCACTGTGTTTCTGACCATTGGGTTTCTGACCACTATGTTTCTGACCAGTGTGTTTGTGACCACTGTGTTTCTGACCACTGTGTTTCGGACCACTGTGTTTCTGACCACTGTGTTTCTGACCATGGTGTTTCTGACCACTGTGTTTCTCACCACTGTGTGTCTGACCACTGTGTTTCTGACCACTGTGTTTTTGACCACTGTGTTTCCGACCGGTGTGGTTCTGAACACTGTGTTTCTGACAAGTGTGTTTCCGACCACAGTGTTTCTCAGCAGTGTGTTTCTGACCAGTGTGTTTCTGACCACCGTGTTTCTGACTGCTGTGTTTCTGACCAGTCTGTTTCTGACCACTGTGTTTCTGACCACTGTGTTTCTGACCACTGTGTTTCTGACCACTGTTTTTCTGACCTGTGTGCCTTTAACCAGTGTGTTTCTGACCGCTGTGTTTCTGACCAGTGTATTTCTGACCAATGTGTATCTGACCACTGTGTTTCTGACCACTGTGTTTCCGACCACTGTGTTTCTGACCACCGTGTTTCTGACCAATGTGTTTCTGACCACTGTTTTCTGACCACTGTGTTTCTAACCAATGTGTTTCTGATCATTGTGTTTCTGACCACTGTGTTTGTGACCAGTGTGTTTCTGACCACTATGTTTGTGACCACTGTGTTTCTGACCACAGTGTTTCTGACCACTGTGTTTCTGACCAGTGTGTTTCTGACCA
>SZWC01001806.1:131707-145295 GCA_023375785.1 Penium margaritaceum | reverse complement strand
TTTCTGACCACTGTGTTTCTGATCACTGTGTTTCTGACCACTGTGTTTCTGACCACTGTGTTTCTGACCACTGTGTTTCTGACCACTGTGTTTCTGACAACTGTGTTTCTCACCAGTGTGTTTCTGACTCCTGTGTTTCTGACCACTGTGTTTCTGACCACTGTGTTTCTGACCAGCGTGTTTCTGACCAGTGTGTTTCTGACCACTGTGTTTCTGACCAGTGTGTTTCTAACCAGTGTGTTTCTGACCAGATTGTGTCTGACCACTGTGTTTCTGATCACTGTGTTTCTGACCATTGTGTTTCTGACCACTATGTTCCTGACCAGTGTGTTTCTGACCAGTGTGTTTCAGACCACTGTGTTTCTGACCACTGTGTTTCTGACCATGGTGTTTCTGACCACTAAGTTTCTCACCACTGTGTTTCTGACCACTGTGTTTCTGATCTATGTGTTTCTGACCACCGTATTTCCGACCGGTGTGGTTCTGAACACTGTGTTTCTGACAAGTGTGTTTCTGACCACAGTGTTTCTCAGCAGTGTGTTTCTGACCAGTGTGTTTCTGACCAACGTGTTTCTGACTGGTGTGTTTCTGACCAGTCTGTTTCTGACCACTGTGTTTCTGACCACTGTGTCTCTGACCACTGTGTTTCTGACCACTGTTATTCTGACCTGTGTGCCTTTAACCAGTGTGTTTCTGACCGCTGTGTTTCTGAGCAGTGTATTTCTGACCAATGTGTATCTGACCACTGTGTTTCTGACCACTGTGTTTCCAACCACTGTGGTTCTGACCACTGTGTTTCTGACCAGTGTGTTTCTGACCACTGTGTTTCTGACCACTGTGTTTCTGACCACTGTGTTTCTGACCACTGTGTTTCTGACCACTGTGTTTCTGACCACTGTGTTTCTGACCGGTGTGTTTCTGACCAATGTGTATCTGACCACTGTGTTTCTGACCACTGTGTTTCCAACCACTGTGGTTCTGACCACTGTGTTTCTGACCAGTGTGTTTCTGACCACTGTGTTTCTGACCACTGTGTTTCTGAACAGTGTGTTTCTGACCATTGTGTTTCTGACCACTGTGTTTCTGACCACTGTGTTGCTGACGAGTGTGTTTCTGACCACGGTGTTTCTGACCAGTTAGTTTCTGACCACTGTGTTTCTGACCACTGTGTTTCTGACCACGGTGTTTCTGACCACCGTGTTTCTGACCACTGTGTTTCTGACCACTGTGTTTCTGACCGGTGTGTTTCTGAACAATGTGTTTCTGACCAGTGTGTTTCTGACCACTGTTTTTCTGACCACTGTATTTCTGACCGGTGTGGTTCTGACCACTGTGTTTCTGACCACTGTGTTTCTGACCACTGTGTTTCTGACCGGTGTGTTTCTGAACAATGTGTTTCTGACCAGTGTGTTTCTGACCACTGTTTTTCTGACCACTGTATTTCTGACCGGTGTGGTTCTGACCACTGTGTTGGTAACCAGTGTGTTTCTGACCACTGTGTTTGTGACCACCGTGTTTGTGACCACAGTGTTTCTCACCACTGTGTTTCTGACCAGTGTTTTTCTGACCAGTGTGTTTCTGACTAGTGTGTTTCTGAGCACTGTGTTTGTGACCGCTGTGTTTCTGACCATTGTGTTTCTGACCACTGTGTATCTGACCACTGTGTATCTGAACACTGTGTTTCTGACCACTCTGTTTCTGACCACTGTGTTTCTGACCACTGTGTTTCTGACAACTGTGTTTCTCTCCAGTGCATTTCTGACTCCTGTGTTTCTGACCACTGTGTTTCTGACCACTGTGTTTCTGACCAGCGTGTTTCTGACCAGTATGTTTCTGACCACTGTGTTTCTGACCAGTGTGTTTCTGACCAGTGTGTTTATGACCAGTGTGTTTCTGACCACTGTGTTTCTGACCACTGTGATTCTGACCATTGTGTTTCTGACCACTCTGTTTCTGACCAGTGTGTTTCTGACCACTGTGTTTCTGACCACTGTGTTTCTGACCACTGTGTTTCTGACCACTGTGTTTCTGACCATTGTGTTTCTGACCACTCTGTTTCTGACCAGTGTGTTTCTGACCACTGTGTTTCTGAGCACTGTGTTTCTGACCACTGTGTTTCTGACCAGTGCGTTTCTGACCACTGTGTTTCTGACCACTGTGATTCTGACCATTGTGTTTCTGACCACTCTGTTTCTGACCAGTGTGTTTCTGACCACTGTGTTTCTGACCACTGTGTTTCTGACCACTGTGTTTCTGACCACTGTGTTTCTGACCATGGTGTTTATGACCACTGTGTTTCTGACCACTGTGTTTCTGACCACTGTGTTTCTGACTACTGTGTTTCTGAGATATGTGTTTCTGACCGGTGTGGTTCTGAACACTGTGTTTCTGACCAGTGTGTTTCTGACCACAGTGTTTCTCAGCAGTGTGTTTCTGACCAGTGTGTATCCGACCACCGTGTTTCTGACTGGTGTGTTTCTGACCAGTCTGTTTCTGACCACTGTGTTTCTGACCACTGTGTTTCTGACCACTGGTATTCTGACCAGTGTGCCTTTAACCAGTGTGTTTCTGACCACTGTTTTTCTGACCAGTTTATTTCTGACCAATTTGTTTCTGACCACTGTGTTTCTGACCACTGTGTTTCTGACCAGTGTGTTTCTGACCAGTGTGTTTCTGACCAGTGTGTTTCGGACCACTCTGTTTCTGACCACTGTGTTTCTGAACAGTGTGTTTCTGAGCATTGTGTTTCTGACCAGAGTGTTTCTGACCACTGTGTTCCTGACCACTGTGTTTCTCACCACTGTGTTTCTGACCAGTTAGTTTCTGACCATTGTGTTTCTGACCACTGTGTTTCTTACCACAGTGTTTCTGATCACCGTGTTTCTGACCACTGTGTTTCTGACCACTGTGTTTCTGACCAGTGTGTTTCTGACCAGTGTGTTTCTGACCATAGTGTTTCTGACCAGTGTTTTACTGACTAGTGTGTTTCTGACCAGTGTGTTTCTAACCACTGTGTTTCTGACCACTGTGTTTCTGACCATTGTGTTTCTGACCACTGTGTATTTGACCACTGTGTATCTGAGCACTGTGTTTCTGACCACTCTGTTTTTGACCACTGTGTTTCTGACCAGTGTGTTTCTGACCACGGTGTTTCTAACCAGTATGTTTCTGAACCTGTGTTTCTGACCACTGTGTTTCTGACCACTGTCTTTCTGACAAGCGCGTTTCTGACCAGTGTGTTTCTGACCACTGTGTTTCTGACCAGTGTCTTTCTGACCAGTGTGTTTCTGACCAGTGTGTTTCTGACAACTGTGTTTCAGACCATTGTGTTGCTGACCACTGTGTTTCTGACCAGTGTGTGTCTGACCAATGTGTTTCTGACTGGTGTGTTTCTGACCACTGTGTTTATGACTGGTGTGTTTCTGACCAGTGTGTTTCTGACAACTGTGTTTCTGACCGGTGTGAGTCTGACCACTGTGCTTCTGAGCAGTGTGTCTCTGACCAGTGTGTTTCTGATTACTGTGTTTCTGACCAATGTGTTTTTGACCAGTGTGTTTATGACCACTGTGTTTCTGACCCCTGTGCTTCTGACCAGTGTGTTTCTGACCACTGTGTTTCTGACCAGTGTGTTTGTGACCACTGTGTTTCTGACTAGTGTGTTTCTTAACACTGTGTTTCTGACCACTATGTTTATGACCACTATGTGACTGACCACTGTGTTTCTCACCAGTGTGTTCTGACCACTGTGTTTCTGACCACTGTGTTTCTGACCAGTGCGTTTCTGACCACTGTGTTTCTGACCAGTGTGTGTCTGACCACTGTGTTTCTGACCACTGTGTTTCTGACCATGGTGTTTCTGACCACTGTGTTTCTGACCACTGTGTTTCTGACCGGTGTGTTTCTGACCAGTGTGTTTCTGACCAGTGTGTTTCTGACCAGTGTGTTTCTAACCACAATGTTTCTGACCACTATGTTCTGACCACTGTGTTTCTGACCACTGTGTTTCTGACCAGTGTGTTTCTGACCACTGTGTTTCTGACCAGTGTGTGTCTGACCACTGTGTTTCTGACCACTGTGTTTCTGACCATGGTGTTTCTGACCACTGTGTTTCTGACCACTGTGTTTCTGACCGGTGTGTTTCTGACCACTGTGTTTATGACTGGTGTGTTTCTGACCAGTGTGTTTCTGACAACTGTGTTTCTGACCGGTGTGTTTCGGACCACTGTGTTTCTGAGCAGTGTGTCTCCGACCAGTGTGTTTCTGACCACTGTGTTTCTGACCGATGTGTTTTTGACCAGTGTGTTTATGACCACTGTGGTTCTGACCCCTGTGTTTCTGACCAGTGTGTTTCTGACCACTGTGTTTCTGACCAGTGTGTTTGTGACCACTGTGTTTCTGACTAGTGTGTTTCTTAACCCTGTGTTTCTGACCACTATGTTTATGACCACTATGTTTCTGACCACTGTGTTTGTCACCAGTGTGTTCTGACCACTGTGGTTCTGACCACTGTGTTTGTGACCAGTGTGTTTCTGACCACTGTGTTTGTGACCACTGTGATTCTGACCACAGTGTTTCTGACCACTGTGTTTCTGACCAGTTTGTTTCTGCTCAGTGTGTTTCTGACCAGTGTGTTTCTGACCAGTGTGTTTCTGAGTAGTGTGTTTCTGACCAGTGTGTTTCTGACCACTGTGTTTGTGATCACTGTGTTTCTGACCATTGTGTTTCTGTCGACTGTGTATCTGACCAGTGTGTATCTGACGGCTGTGTTTCTGACCACTCTGTTTCTGACCACTGTGTTTATGACCAGTGTGCCTATGGCCTGTGTTTCTGACCACTGTGTTTCTGAGCACTGTGTTTCTGACCAGTGTGTATCTGACCAGTGTGTTTCTGACCACTGTGTTTCTGACAAGTGCGTTTCAGACCAGTGTGTTTCTGACCACTCTGTTCCTGATCACTGTGTTTGTGACCACTGTGTTTCTGACCACTGTGTTTCTGACCACTGTGTTTCCGACCGGTGTGGATCTGAACACTGTGTTTCTGACAAGTATGTTTCTGACCACTGTGTTTCTGACCACTGTGTTTCTGACCACTGTGTTTCCGACCGGTGTGGATCTGAACACTGTGTTTCTGACAAGTATGTTTCTGACCACAGTGTTTCTCAGCAGTGTGTTTCTTACCAGTGTGTTTCTGACCACCATGTTTCTGACTGGTGTGTTTCTGACCAGTCTGTTTCTGACCACTGTGTTTCTGACCACTGTGTTTCTGACCACTGTCTTTCTGACCACTGTTATTCTGACATGTTTGCCTTTAACCAGTGTGTTTCTGACCACTGTGTTTCTAACCAGTGTATTTCTGACCAATGTGTATCTGACCACTGTGTTTCTAACCACTGTGTTCATGACCTATGTGTTTCTGACCACTGTGTTTCTGACCAGAGTGTTTCTGACCACTGTGTTTCTGACCAATGTGTATCTGACCACTGTGTTTCTAACCACTGTGTTCATGACCTATGTGTTTCTGACCACTGTGTTTCTGACCAGAGTGTTTCTGACCACTGTGTTTCTGACCATTGTGTTTCTGAACAGTGTGTTTCTGACCATTGTGTTTCTGACCACTGTGTTTCTGACCACTGTGTTTCTGACCACTATGTTTCTGACCACGGTGTTTCTGACCAGTTACTTTCTGACCACTATGTTTCTGACCACTGTGTTTCTGACCACGGTGTTTCTGACCATCGTGTTTCTGACCATTGTGTTTCTGACCACTGTGTTTCTGACCGGTGTGTTTCTGACCTATGTGTTTCTGACCACTCTGTTTCTGAGCAGTGTGTTTCTGACCAGTGTGTTTCTGACCACTGTATTTCTGACCGGTGTGGTTCTGACCACTGTGTTTGTGACCAGTGTGTTTCTGACCACTGTGTTTGTGACCACATTGTTTCTGAACACAGTGTTTCTCACCACTGTGTTTCTGACCAGTTTGTTTCTGGCCAGTGTGTTTCTGACCACTGTGTTTCTGACCACTGTGTTTCTGACCAGTGTGTTTCTGACCACTGTGTTTCTGACCACTGTGTTTGTGCCCACTGTGTTTCTGACCATAGTGTTTCTGACCACTGTGTATCTGACCACTGTGTATCTGACCACTGTGTTTCTGACCACTCTGTTTCTGACCACTGTGTTTCTGACCACTGTGTTTCTGCCCACTGTGTTTCTGACCATAGTGTTTCTGACCACTGTGTATCTGACCACTGTGTATCTGACCACTGTGTTTCTGACCACTCTGTTTCTGACCACTGTGTTTCTGACCACTGTGTTTCTGACAACGGTGTTTCTCACCAGTGTGTTTCTGACTCCTGTGTTTCTGACCACTGTGTTTCTGACCACTGTGTTTCTGACCAGTGTGTTTCTGACCACTGTGTTTCTGACCACTGTGTTTCTGACCATTGTGTCTCTGACCACTGTGTTTTTAACCAGTGTGTTTCTGACCACTGTGTTTCTGACCGTTGTGTTTCTGACAACTGTGTTTCTGACTACTGTTTTTCTGACCACTGTGTTTCTGACCGGTGTGGTACCGAACACTGTGTTTCTGACCAGTGTGTTTGTGACCACAGTGTTTCTCAACAGTGTGTTTCTGACCAGTGTGTTTCAAACCACCGTGTTTCTGACTGGTGTGTTTCTGACCAGTGTGTTTCTGACCACTGTGTTTCTGACCACTGTGTTTCTCACCACTGTGTTTCTGACCAGTGTGTTTCTGACCAGTGTGTTTCTGACCAGTGTGTTTCTAACCACCGTGTTTCTGACTGGTGTGTTTCTGACCAGTGTGTTTCTGACCACTGTGTTTCTCACCACTGTGTTTCTGACCACTGTTATTCTGACCTGTGTGCCTTTAACCAGTGTGTTTCTGACCACTGTGTTTCTGACCAGTGTATTTCTGACCAATGTGTATCTGACAACTGTGTTTCTGACCACTGTGTTTCTGACCACTGTGTTTCTGACCACTGTGTTTCTGACCAGTGTGTTCTGACCACTGTGTTTCTGACCACTGTGTTTCTCAACAGTGTGTTTCTGACCATTGTGTTTCTGACCACTGTGTTTCTGACCACTGTGTTTCCGACCACTGTGTTTCAGACCACGGTGTTTCTGACCAGTTAGTTTCTGACCACTGTGTTTCCGACCACTGTGTTTCAGACCACGGTGTTTCTGACCAGTTAGTTTCTGACCACTGTGTTTCTGACCACTGTGTTCCTGACCACGGTGTTTCTGACCACCGTGTTTCTGACCACTGTGTTTCTGACAACTGTGTTTCTGACCGGTGTGTCTCTGACCAATGTGTTTCTGACCAGTGTGTTTCTGACCACTGTTTTCCTGACTAGTGTGTTTCTGACCACTGTGTTTCTGAGCAGTATGTTTCTGACCAGTGTGTTTCTTACCACTGTATTTCTGACCGGTGTGTTTCTGACCACTGTGTTTCTGAGCAGTATGTTTCTGACCAGTGTGTTTCTTACCACTGTATTTCTGACCGGTGTGGTTCTGACCACTGTGTTTGTGACCACTGTGTTTCTGACCACTGTGTCTGTGACCACATTGTTTCTGACCACAGTGTTTCTCACCAATGTGTTGCTGACCAGTTTGTTTCTGGCCAGAGTGTTTCTGACCACTGTGTTTTTTACCAGTGTGTTTCTGACCAGTGTGTTTCTGACCAGTGTGTTTCTGACCACTGTGTATCTGATCACTGTGTATCTGATCACTGTGTTTCTGACCACTCTGTTTCTGACCACTGTGTTTCTGACCACTGTCTTTCTGACAACCGTGTTTCTCACCATTGTGTTTCTGAGCAGCGTGTTTGTGACCAGTGTGTTTCTGACCAGTGTGTTTCTGACCACTGTGTTTCTGACCACTGTGTTTCTGACCATTGTGTTTCTGACCACTGTGTTTTTAACAAGTGTGTTTATGACCACTGTGTTTCTGACCGTTGTGTTTCTGACCTCTGTGTATCTGACTACTGTGTTTCTGACCACTGTGTTTCTGACCGGTGTGGTACCGAACACTGTGTTTCTGACCAGTGTGTTTCTGACCACAGTGTTTCCCAACAGTGTGTTTCTGACCAGTGTGTTTCAAACCACCGTGTTTCTGACTGGTGTGTTTCTGACCAGTGTGTTTCTGACCACTGTGTTTCTGACCACTGTGTTTCTCACCACTGTGTTTCTGACCACTGTGTTTCTGACCACTGTGTTTCTCACCACTGTGTTTCTGACCACTGTTATTCTGACCTGTGTGCCTTTAACCAGTGTGTTTCTGACCACTGTGTTTCTGACCAGTGTATTTCTGACCAATGTGTATCTGACAGCTGTGTTTCTGACCACTGTGTTTCTGACCACTGTGTTTCTGACCACTGTGTTTCTGACCAGTGTGTTTCTGACCAGTGTGTTTCTGACCACTGTGTTTCTCAACAGTGTGTTTCTGACCATTGTGTTTCTGACCAATGTGTTTCTGACCACTGTGTTTCCGACCACTGTGTTTCAGACCACGGTGTTTCTGACCAGTTAGTTTCTGACCACTGTGTTTTTGACCACTGTGTTCCTGACCACGGTGTTTCTGACCACCGTGTTTCTGACCACTGTGTTTCTGACAACTGTGTTTCTGACCGGTGTGTTTCTGACCAATTTGTTTCTGACCAGTGTGTTTCTGACCACTGTTTTCCTGACTAGTGTGTTTCTGACCACTGTGTTTCTGAGCAGTATGTTTCTGACCAGTGTGTTTCTTACCACTGTATTTCTGACCACTGTGTTTCTGAGCAGTATGTTTCTGACCAGTGTGTTTCTTACCACTGTATTTCTGACCGGTGTGGTTCTGACCACTGTGTTTGTGACCACTGTGTTTCTAACCTCTGTGTTTGTGACCACTGTGTTTGTGACCACATTGTTTCTGACCACAGTGTTTCCACCAATGTGTTGCTGACCAGTTTGTTTCTGGCCAGAGTGCATCTGACCACTGTGTTTTTTACCAGTGTGTTTCTGACCAGTGTGTTTCTTACCAGTGTGTTTCTGACCACTGTGTATCTGACCACTGTATATCTGATCACTGTGTTTCTGACCACTCTGTTTCTGACCACTGTGTTTCTGACCACTGTCTTTCTGACAACTGTGTTTCTCACCAGTGTGTTTCTGACTCCTGTGTTTCTGACCACTGTGTTTCTGACCATTGTGATTCTGAGCAGCGTGTTTGTGACCAGTGTGTTTCTGACCACTGTGTTCCTGACCAGTGTGTTTCTGACCAGTGTGTTTCTCACCATTGTGTTTCTGACCACTGTGTTTCTGACCATTGTGTTTCTGACCACTGTGTTTCTGACCAGTGTGTTTCTGACCACTGTGTTTCTAACCTCTGTGTTTCTGACCACTGTGTTTCTGACCACTGTGTTTCTGACCACGGTGTCTATGACCACTGTGTTTCTGACCACTGTGTTTCTGACCACTGTGTTTGTGACCACTGTGTTTCTGACCACTGTGTTTCCGACCGGTGTGGTACTGAACACTGTGTTTCTGACCAGTGTGTTTCTGACCACATTGTTTCTGAGCAGTGTGTTTCTGACCAGTGTGTTTCTGACCACCGTGTTTCTGACTGGTGTGTTTCTGACCAGTCTGTTTCTGACCACTGTGTTTCTGACCACTGTGTTTCTGACCACTTAGTTTCTGACCACTGTTATTCTGACCAGTGTGCCTTTAACCAGTGTGTTTCTGACCACTGTGTTTCTGACCAGTTTATTTCTGACCAATGTGTTTCTGACCACTGTGTTTCTGACCACTGTGTTTCTGACCACTTAGTTTCTGACCACTGTTATTCTGACCAGTGTGCCTTTAACCAGTGTGTTTCTGACCACTGTGTTTCTGACCAGTTTATTTCTGACCAATGTGTTTCTGACCACTGTGTTTCTGACCACTGTGTTTATGACCACTGTATTTCTGACCACTGTGTTTCTGACCAGTGTGTTTCTGACCATTGTGTTTCGGACCACTGTGTTTCTGACCACTGTGTTTCTGAACAGTGTGTTTCTGACCATTGTGTTTCTGTCCGGAGTGTTTCTGACCACCGTGTTTCTGACCACTGTGTTTCTGACCACTGTGTTTCTGACCACTGTGTTTCTGACCAGTTAGTTTATGACCACTGTTTTTCTGACCACTCTGTTTCTGACCACGGTGTTTCTGATCACCGTGTTTCTGACCACTGTGTTTCTGACCAATGTGTTTGTGACCAGTGTGTTTCTGACCAGTGTGTTTCTGACCATAGTGTTTCTGACCAGTGTGTTACTGACCTGTGTGTTTCTGACCAGTGTTATTCTAACCACTCTGATTCTGACCACTGTTTTTCTGACCATTGTGTTTCTGAACACTGTGTTTCTGACCACTGTGTATCTGACCACTGTGTTTCTGACCACTCTGTATCTGACCACTGTGTTTCTGACCAGTGTGTTTCTGACCACTGTGTTTCTAACCAGTGTGTTTCTGAACCAGTGTTTCTAACCACTGTGTTTCTGACCACTGTCTTTCTGACCACTGTGTTTCTGACCAGTGTGTTTCTGACCACTGTGTTTCTAACCAGTGTGTTTCTGAACCAGTGTTTCTAACCACTGTGTTTCTGACCACTGTCTTTCTGACCAGCATGTTTCTGACCAGTGTGTTTCTGACCACTGTGTTTCTGACCACTGTGTTTCTGACCACGGTGTTTCTGACCACTGTGTTTCTGACCACTGTGTTTCTGACCACTGTGTTTCTGACTACTGTGTTTCAGACCACTGTGTTTCTGACCGGTGTGGTTCTGAACACTGTGTTTCTGACCAGTGTGTTTCTGACCACCGTGTTTCTGACTGGTGTTTTTCTGACCAGTCTGTTTCTGACCACTGTGTTTCTCACCACTGTGTCTCTGACCAGTGTGTGTCTGACCACTGTGTTTCTGACCACTGTGTTTCTGACCACGGTGTTTCTGACCACTGTGTTTCTGACCACTGTGTTTTTGACCACTGTGTTTCTGACCGGCGTGTTTCTGACCACTGTGTTTATGACGTGTGTGTTTCTGACTAGTGTGTTTCTGACCACTGTGTTTCTGACCGGTGTGTTTCTGACCACTGTGTTTCTGAGCTGTGTGTTTCTGACCAGTGTGTTTGTGACCTCTGTGTTTCTGACCGGTGTGTTCCTGACCACTGTGTTTCTGACCACTGTGCTTCTGACCACTGTGTTTCTGACCAGCGTGTTTCTGACCACTGTGTTTCTGACCTCTGTGTTTCTGACCGGTGTGTTCCTGACCACTGTGTTTCTGACCACTGTGCTTCTGACCACTGTGTTTCTGACCAGCGTGTTTCTGACCACTGTGTTTCTGACCTCTGTGTTTCTGACCGGTGTGTTCCTGACCACTGTGTTTCTGACCACTGTGCTTCTGACCACTGTGTTTCTGACCAGCGTGTTTCTGACCACTGTGTTTCTGACCTCTGTGTTTCTGACCGGTGTGTTCCTGACCACTGTGTTTCTGACCACTGTGCTTCTGACCACTGTGTTTCTGACCAGCGTGTTTCTGACCACTGTGTTTCTGACCTCTGTGTTTCTGACCGGTGTGTTCCTGACCACTGTGTTTCTGACCACTGTGCTTCTGACCACTGTGTTTCTGACCAGCGTGTTTCTGACCACCGTGTTTCTGACCAGTGTGTTTCTGACGACTGTGTTTCTGACCAGTGTGTTTCAGACTACTGTGTTTCTGACCACTGTGTTTCGGACCACTGTGGTTCTGACCACTGTGTTTCTGACCGGTGTGTTTCTGACCACTGTGGTTCTGACCAGTGTGTTTCTGACCACTGTGTTTCTGACCACTGTGTTTCTGACCACTGTGTTTCTGACCATTGTGTTTCTGACCACTGTGTTTCTGACCAGTGTGTTTCTGACCAGTGTGTTTCTGACTTCTGTGTTTCTGACTTCTGTGTTTCTGACCACTGTGTTTGTGACCACGGTGTTTATGACCACTGTGTTTCTGACCACTGTGTTTCTGAACACTGTGTTTCTGACTACTGTATTTCTGACCACTGTGTTTCCGACCAGTGTGGTTCTGAACACTGTGTTTCTGACCAGTGTGTTTCTGACCACTGTGTTTCTGAACACTGTGTTTCTGACTACTGTATTTCTGACCACTGTGTTTCCGACCAGTGTGGTTCTGAACACTGTGTTTCTGACCAGTGTGTTTCTGACCACAGTGTTTCTCAGCAGTGTGTTTCTGACCAGCGTGTTTCTGACCACCGTGTTTCTGACTGGTGTGTTTCTGACCAGTCTGTTTCTGACCACTGTGTTTCTGACCACTGTGTTTCTGACTGGAGTGTTTCTGACCACTGTGTTTCTGACCAGTTAGTTTCTGACCACTGTGTTTCTGACCACTGTGTTTCTGACCAGTGTGTTTCTGACCAGTGTGTTTCTGAGCATAGTGTTTCTGACCAGTGTGTTACTGACCAGTGTGTTTCTCACCAGTGTGTTTCTAACCACTGTGTTTCTGACCACCGTGTTTCTGACCATTGTGTTTCTGACCACTGTGTTTCTGACCACTGTGTATCTGACCACTGTGTTTCTGACCACTCTGTTTCTGACCACTGTGTTTCTGACCAGTGTGTTTCTGACGACTGTGTTTCTAACCAGTGTGTTTCTGAACCTGTGTTTTTGACCACTGTGTTTCTGACCACTGTCTTTCTGACCAGCGTGTTTCTGACAAGTGTGCTTCTGACCACTGTGTTTCTGACCAGTGTCTTTCTGACCAGTGTGTTTCTGACCAGTGTGTTTCTGACCACTGTGTTTCAGACCATTGTGTTGCTGACCACTGTGTTTCTGACCAGTGTGTGTCTGACCACTGTGTTTCTGACCACTGTGTTTCTGACCATGGTGTTTCTGACCACTCTGTTCCTGACCACTGTGTTTCTGACCAGTGTGTTTCTGGCCGGTGTGTTTCTGACCACTGTGTTTATGACTGGTGTGTTTCTGACCAGTGTGTTTCTGACCACTGTGTTTCTGACCAGTGTGCTTCTGACCACTGTGTTTCTGATCAGTGTGTTTGTGACCACAGTGTTTCTGACTAGTGTGTTTTTTAACACTGTGTTTGTGACCACTATGTTCATGACCACTATGTTTCTGACCACTGTGTTTCTCACCAGTGTGTTCTGACCACTATGTTTCTAACCACTGTGTTTGTGACCACTGTGTTTCTGACCAATGTGTTTCTGACCACAGTGTTTCTGACCACTGTGTTTCTGACCAGTTTGTTTCTGACCAGTGTGTTTCTGACCACTGTGTTTCTGACTAGTGTCTTTCTGACCAGTGTGTTTCTGACCACTGTGTTTGTGATCACTGTGTTTCTGACCATTGTGTTTCTGAACACTGTGTATCCGACCAGTGTGTATCTGACCACTGTGTTTCTTACCACTCCGTTTCTGACCACTGTGTTTCTGACCACTGTGTTTCTGACAACTGTGTTTCTCACCAGTGTGTTTCTGACTCCTGTGTTGCTGACCACTGTGTTTCTGACCACTGTGTTTCTGACCAGCGTGTTTCTGACCAGTGTGTTTCTGACCA
>SZWC01001806.1:96543-125025 GCA_023375785.1 Penium margaritaceum | reverse complement strand
TTCTGACCACTGTGTTTCTGACCACTGTTTTGGTGACCACTGTCTTTCTGACCACTCTGTTTCTGACCACTCTGTTTCTGACCACTGTGTTTCTAATCACTGTGTTTCCGACCACTTTGTTTCTGACCATTGTGTTTCTGACCACTGCGTTTCTGACCACTGTGTTTCTGACCGCTGTGCTTCTGACCACTGTGTTTCCGACCGGAGTGTTTCTAACCTGTGTCTTTCTGATCGCTGTGTTTCTGACCACTGTGTTTCTGAATGCTGTGTTTCTGACCACTGTGTTTCTGACCGCTGTGTTTATGACCACTGTCTTTCTAGCCACTCTGTTTCTGACTACTGTGTTTCTGACCACTGTATTTCTGACCACTGTGTTTCTGACCAGTGTATTTTTGACTCCTGGGTTTCTGACCACTGTGTTTTTGACCACTGTGTTTCTGACCAGCGTGTTTCTGACCAGTGTGTTTATGACCACTGTGATGCCAACCACAAGTACCTAGGTGTGACATGCCACTGGATTGCTGACTGGCAGCTACAGAGCGTTGCGTTGGCGTTTCCGTCTTGCTCAGTGGGTGCCTCAGCTGCCAGTGTTTTTGACCACTTCTTGTCTGTCTTGAAGGAGTGGGGTCTGTGGGAGAAGATCTATTGCTTGACAGTGAACAGAAACACTGTCAACGACAGCGTCATTGACAACTTCTTGTTGCTGCAAAATGACCACTTCACAAAAGATGGACACATCCGATGCAAGGGGTACGTGTTGAACCTTGCTCTGAAGGATTTGATTGTTGTGGAGGAGATGGATGAGCATCTGCGGGCAGCCAGGGACATTTTGAACCACGTGAGTCGCTCGGCAAAGCGGGAGACCTCGCTCATCAACGCATGCCAGGCCCGCGGGGTCAATTATCTCTCCCCCCACCTTGACACACCAACAAGGTGGAACAGCACACTGGACATGTGCGAGAGGGTTGTTGGGATCAAGGAGGTTTTGGAAGAGTGGCTGCAGTCACGGGATCCGGCCTTGATCCCGAGTGGGCAGGGTTGGGAGCTGCTTGGGATGGTNGTGTGTGTGTGTGTGTGTGTGTGTGTGTGTGTCTGTGTGTGTGTCATTGTGTGCTCGTGTGCAGCTGGAGAAGTACGTGAAGAAGGCCACGATACGTCATGTGGTGGCCACGGTCGTGGACCCGAGGTTCCGTTTTCGGTTCTTCGAGCGTTTCCACAAGGTGAACTACACTTGTTGTCTGCACTACTGCTTGGTTGTCTTTGTTGCATGGTCTGTGATTGCCTTGTCCCTGTTTTCCAGCTGCTAGGCATCAAGTCCAGCGTGGAGCTGGAGGTCAAGGTCCTTGAGTTCATGAGGTCGTACTTCACGCGCGTGCAAGAGAGGCGCAGAGCAGAAGCAGCTGCTGCCGAGGCTGCAGCAGCAGCCAAGGCCACTGCTGAAGCGGCCACGGGTGACCAAGAAGACGAGGACATGGCAGAGTCCGGCAACGCCCCAGCCACCACGCCAAGTGTGACCAGCAGCCAACAGCAACTGAGCTCTCCAGCAGCAGCAGCAAAGAAAGGGCGTGGCAAGCAGAAGCGGCAGAGCATGCTCAAGGCTGCCTTGCAGGATCCCATGGATGTGTTGTACGAGGAGCCGGAAGCACAGGTGCAAGTGATAGTTCCAGACACACTCGAAGCAGAGGTGGAGGAATACAATAAGACTGCTAGGGGTGGCAGGAAGTGCGACGTGCTCAAGTTCTACAAGAAGCATGAGGCACAGTACCCAACCTTTGCACTACTTGTCATGGATGTGCTCTCTGTTCCAGCAACGAGCACACCGTCAGAGAGGATGTTTTCCTTATGTGGCAGGGTGGTCACGGACTTTTGACACTCCCTATCACAAATCACAGTACAGGACCTGCTTTGCTTGAAGACATGGATCAATGATCCAGTCTTGAAGAACTTCCCAATTGAGCCAAATGGCACAGTGGCCGAGGAGCTCCTCGAGATTGAGGAGAAGGAGAAAGCCGCCCGGCGGGCTGCAAGGTATGTTGTTCTCTGTTTTCTGTATTCTGCTGTCATAATTCCCCATATGCTGTTTAGGTATATAACACTTTGCCATGGTGTTGTTTTCAGAAAAGCATTGAAGGCAGCCCAGAATCCTGTTGAGGGAGACAAGCAGCCAGAAGGGGATGCTGGAGCAACAAAAGTGGATGCAAACAAAAAGAAAGAGACAAGTGACAGCTCATCCTCATAGGATGACAACGACTACGAGGATGATGAAGATGGGTTCTTTGAAGTTGAGCCGGAGAAAGATGGGGAGGGTGGAGATGATGATGATGTACTGGAGGTGGGCTAGGGCTCGTGTACACCCTTTTTTCTAACCAGTGTGTTTCTGGCCAGCGTGTTTCTAACCAGTGTGTTTCTGACCTGTGTGTTTCTGACTGGTGTGTTTCTGACCAGTGTGTTTCTGACCACTGTGTTTCTGACCACTGTGTTTCTGACCAGTGTGTTTCTGACCAGTGTGTTTCTGACCACTGTATTTCTGACCACTGTGTTTCTGACCACTATGTTTCTGACCACTGTGGTTCTGACCACTGTGTTTCCGACCACTGTGTTTCCGACCACTGTGCTCATAACCAGTGTGTTTCTGACCAGTGTGTTCCTGACCACTGCGTTTCTGACCACTGTGTTTCTGACCACCGTGTTTATAACCACTGTGTTTCTGACCACTGTGTTTCTGACCAGAGTGTTTCTCACCAGTGTGCTTCTGACCACTGTGTTTCTGACCACTGTGTTTCTGACCACTGTGTTTCAGACCACTGTGTTTCTGACCAGTGTGTTTCTGACCAGTGCGCCTCTAAGCAGTGTGTTTCTGACCAGTGTGTTTCTGACCAGTGTATTCATGACCACTGTGTTTCTGACAACTGTGTTTCTGACCACCGTATTTCTGACAACTGTGTGTCTGACCAGTGTGTTTCTAACAACTGTGTTTCTGACAGTGTGTTTCTGACCACTATGTTTCTGACCAAAGTGTTTCTGACCAGTGTGTTTCTGACCAATATGTTTATGACAACTGTGTTACTGACGATGGTGTTTCTGACCAGTGTGTTCTGACCACCATGTTTTTGACAACTGTGCTTCTGACCATTGTGTTTCTAATCACTGTGTTTCTGACCACTGTGTTTTAGACCATTGTGTTGCTGACCACTCCGTTTCCGACCACTGCGTTTCTGACCACTGTGTTTCTGACCACTGTGTTTCTCACCACTGTGTTTCTAACCAATGTCTTTCTGACCGCTGTGTTTCTGACCACTGTGTTTCTGACCACAATGTTTCTGACCACTGTGTTTCTGATCACTGTGTTTCTGACCACTGTGTTTCAGACCACTGTCTTTCTGACCACTTTGTTTCTTACCACTGTGTTTCTGACCACTGTGTTTCTAACCACGGTGTTTCTGACCAGTGTGTTTCTGACCAGTGTGTTTCTGACTCTTGTGTTTCTGACCGCCATGTTTCTGACCACTTTGTTTCTAACCAGTGTGTTTATGACCTGCGTGTTTCTGACCTGTGTATTTCTGACTACTGTGTTTCTGACCACTGTGTTTCTGACCATTGTGTTTCTGACCACTAACTTTCTGACCACTGTGTTTCTGACCAGTGTGTTTCTGACCACTGTGTTTCTGACCACTGTCTTTCTGACCACAGTGTTTCTGACCACTGTGTTTCTGACCACTGTTATCTGACCACTGTGTTTCTGACCGGTGTGTTTCTTACCTGTGTGTTTCTGACCACTGTGTTTCTGACCAGTGTGTTTCTGACCACTGTGTTTCTGAGCAGTGTGTTTCTGACCAGTGTGTTTCTGACCACTGTGTTTCTGACCGGTGTGTTTCTGACCAGTGTGTTTCTGACCACTGTGTTTCTGAGCAGTGTGTTTCTGACCAGTGTGTTTCTGACCACTGTGTTTCTGACCGGTGTGTTTGTGACCAGTGTGTTTCTGACCACAGTGTGGCTGACCACTGTGTTTCTGATCACTGTGTTTCTGACCACTGTGTTTCTGACCACTGTGTTTCTGACCACTGTGTTTCCGACCACTGTTTTTCTGACCAGTGTGTTTCTGACCAGTGTGTCCCTGAGCACTGCGTTTCTGACCACTGTGTTTCTTTCCACTGTGTTTCTGACCACTGTGTTTCTGACCACTGTGTTTCTGACCACTGTATTTCTGACCAGCGTGTATATGACCAGTGTGTTTTTGACCACTGTGTTTCTAACCAGTGTGTTTCTGACCAGCGTGTTTCTAACAAGTGTGTTTCTGACTGCTGTGTTTCTGACCATTGTGTTTCTGACCACTGTGTTTCTGACATCTGTGTCTTCACCAGTGTGTTTCTGACCACTGTGTGTCTGACCACTGTCTTTCTGACCACGGAGTTTCTAACCATTATGTTTCTGACCACTGTGTTTCTGACCACTGTGTTTGTGACCGGTGTGTTTCTGACCAGTGTGTTTCTGACCACTGTGTTTCTGACCAGTGTGTTTCTGACCACTGTGTTTCTGAGCAGTGTGTTTCTGACCAGTGTGTTTCTGACCACTGTGTTTCTGACCAGTGTGTTTCTGACCAGTGTGTTTCTGACCACTGTGTTTCTGACCGGTGTGTTCCTGACCAGTGTGTTTCTGACCATTGTGTTTCTGACCACGTCGTTTCTGACCACTGTGTTCCTGACCATCGTTTTTCTGACCAGTGTGTTTCTGACCACTGTGTTTCTGACCGGTTCGTCTCTAGCAAATGTCTTTCTGAGCGCTGTGTTTCTGACCACTCTATTTCTGACCACTGTGTTTCTGACCACTGTGTTTCTGACCACTTTGTTTCTGACCACTGTGTTTCTATCCAGTGTGTTTCTGACTCCTGTGTTTCTGACCAATTTGTTCATGACCACTGTGTTTCTGACCAGCGTGTTTCTGACCAGTGTGTTTATGACCACTGTGTTTCTAAGCACTGTGTTTCTCACCAGCGTCTTTCTGACCAGTGTGTTTCTGACCACTGTGTTTCTGACCACTGTGTTTCGTACCATTGTGTTTCTAATCACTGTGTTTCTGACCACTGTGTTTCGGACCATTGTGTTTCTGACCACTCCGTTTCCGACCACTGCGTTTCTGACCACTGTGTTTCTGACCACTGTGTTTCTCACCACTGTGTTTCTAACCAGTGTCTTTCTGACCGCTGTGTTTCTGACCACTGTGTTTCTGACCACTCCGTTTCCGACCACTGCGTTTCTGACCACTGTGTTTCTGACCACTGTGTTTCTCACCACTGTGTTTCTAACCAGTGTCTTTCTGACCGCTGTGTTTCTGACCACTGTGTTTCTGACCACAGTGTTTCTGACCACTGTGTTTCTGATCACTGTGTTTCTGACCACTGTGTTTCAGACCACTGTTTTTCTGGCCACTATGTTTCTTACCACTGTGTTTCTGACCACTGTGTATCTAACCACGGTGTTTCTGACCACTGTGTTTCTGATCACTGTGTTTCTGACCACTGTGTTTCAGACCACTGTTTTTCTGGCCACTATGTTTCTTACCACTGTGTTTCTGACCACTGTGTATCTAACCACGGTGTTTCTGACCAGTGTGTTTCTGACCAGTGTGTTTCTGAATCTTGTGTTTCTGACCAATTTGTTTCTAACCAGTGTGTTTATGACCTGCGTGTTTCTGACAGGTGTGTTTCTGACTACTGTGTTTCTGACCACTGTGTTTCTGACCATTGTGTTTCTGACGACTGTCTTTCTGACCACTGTGTTTCTAACCAGTGTGTTTATGACCTGCGTGTTTCTGACAGGTGTGTTTCTGACTACTGTGTTTCTGACCACTGTGTTTCTGACCATTGTGTTTCTGACGACTGTCTTTCTGACCACTGTGTTCCTGACCAGTATGTTTCTGACCACTGTGTTTCTGACCACTGTCTTTCTGACCACAGTGTTTCTGACCACTGTGTTTCTGAGCAGTGGGTTTCTGACCAGTGTGTTTCTGACCACTGTGTTTCTGACCACTGTGTTTCTGACCACTGTCTTTCTGACCACAGTGTTTCTGACCACTGTGTTTCTGAGCAGTGGGTTTCTGACCAGTGTGTTTCTGACCACTGTGTTTCTGACCGGTGTGTTTGTGACAAGTGTGTTTCTGACCACAGTGTTTCTGACCACTATGTTTCTGATCACTGTGTTTCTGACCACTGTGTTTCTGACCACTGTGTTTCTGACCACTGTGTTCCGACCACTGTTTTTCTGACCAGCGTGTTCTGACCAGTGTATCCCTGATCACTGCGTTTCTGACCACTCTGTTTCTGACCACTGTGTTTCTGACCACTGTGTTTCTGACCACTGTGTTTCTGACCAGCGTGTATATGACCAGTGTGTTTTTGACCACTGTGTTTCTAACCAGTGTGTTTCTGACCAGCGTGTTTCTAACAAGTGTGTTTCTGACCACTGTGTTTCTGACCAGCGTGTATATGACCAGTGTGTTTTTGACCACTGTGTTTCTAACCAGTGTGTTTCTGACCAGCGTGTTTCTAACAAGTGTGTTTCTGACTACTGTGTTTCTGACCATTGTGTTTCTGACCACTGTGTTTCTGACTTCTGTGTCTTCACCAGAGTGTTTCTGACCACTGAGTGTCTGACCACTGTCTTTCTGACCACGTAGTTTCTGACCATTATGTTTCTGACCACTGTGTTTCTGACCACTGTGTTTCTGACCGGTGTGTTTCTGACAAGTTTGTTTCTGACCACTGTGTTTCTGACCAGTGTGTTTCTGACCACTGTGTTTCTGAGCAGTGTGTTTCTGACCAGGGTGTTTCTGACCACTGTGTTTCTGACCGGTGTGTTCCTGACCAGTGTGTTTCTGACCATTGTGTTTCTGACCACGTCGTTTCTGACCACTGTGTTTCTGACCACTATGTTCCTGACCATCGTGTTCCTGACCAGTGTGTTTCTGACCACTGTGTTTCTGACCACTGTCTTTCTGACCGGTTCGTCTCTAACAAATGTCTTTCTGACCACTGTGTTTCTGACCAATCTGTTTCTGACCACTGGGTTTCTGACCACTGTGTTTCTGACCACTGTGTTTCTGACCACTGTTTTTCTGACCACTCTGTTTCTGACCACTGTGTTTCTGACCACTTTGTTTCTGACCACTGTGTTTCTGACCACTGTTTTTCTGACCACTCTGTTTCTGACCACTGTGTTTCTGACCACTTTGTTTCTGACCACTGTGTTTCTGACCAGTGTGTTTCTGACTCCTGTGTTTCTGACCAATTTGTTCATGACCACTGTATTTATGACCAGCGTGTTTCTGACCAGTGTGTTTATGACCACTGTGTTTGTAACAACTGTCTTTCTCGCCAGCGTGTTTCTGACCAGTGTGTTTCTGACTACTGTGTTTCTGACCACTGTGTTTCTGACCATTGTG
This sequence comes from Penium margaritaceum, assembly GCA_023375785.1. Lineage (NCBI taxonomy): Eukaryota > Viridiplantae > Streptophyta > Zygnematophyceae > Desmidiales > Peniaceae > Penium > Penium margaritaceum. The sequence continues at coordinate 117,588 of SZWC01001806.1, read as the reverse complement.
TTTCTGAACACTGACTTTCTGACCACTGTGTTTCTGACCAGTGTGTTTCTGACCACTGACTTTCTGACCACTGTGTTTCTGACCAGTGTGTTTCTGACCACTGTATTTCTGACAGCTGTGTTTCTGACCACAGTGTTTCTGACCAATATGTTTCTGACCATTGTGTTTCTGACCACTGTGTTTCTGACCGGTGTGTTTTTGACCAGTGTGTGTCTGACCACTTTGTTTGTGACCAGTGTGTTTCTGACCACTGTGTTTCTGAGTAGTGTGTTTCTGAACAGTGTGTTTCTGACCACTGTGTTTCTGACCACTGTGTTTCTTACCATTGTGTTTCTGACCATTGTGTTTCTGACCACTGTGTTTCTGACCATTGTGTTTCTAACCACTGTGTTTCTGACCAGTGTGTTTCTGACCAGTGTGTTTCAGACCAATGTGTTTCTGACCAGTGTGTTTCTGACCAGTGTGTTCTGACCACTGTGTGTCTGACCACTGTGTTTCTGACCACTGTGTTTTTGACCACTGTTTTTCTGACCACTCTGTTTCTGACCACTGTGTTTCTGATCACTGTGTTTCTGACCACCGTGTTTCTGACCAGTTGATTTCTGACTCCTGTGCTCCTGACCACTTTGTTTCTGACCACTGTGTTTCTGACTAGCGTGTTTCTGACCAGTGTGTATATGAGCACTGTATTTCTAACCACTGTGTTTCTGACCAGCATGTTTCTGACCAGTGTGTTTCTGACTACTCTGTTTCTGACCACTGTGTTTCTGACCATTGTGTTCTGACCACTGTCTTTCTGACCGCTGTGATTCTGACGAGTGTGTCTCTTACCACTGTATTTCTGACAGCTGTGTTTCTGACCATGGTGTTTCTGACCACTGTGTTTATGACCACTGTGTTTCCGACCACTGTGTTTCTGACTGGTGTGCTTCTGACCAGTGTGTTTGTGACCACTGTGTTTCTGACCAGTGTGTTTCTGACCACCGTGTTTCTGACCAGTGTGTTTCTGACGTCTGTGTTTCTGACCATTGTGTTTCTGACCACTGTGTTTCTGACATCAGTGTCTTGACCAGTGTGTTTCTGACCACTGTGTGTCTGACCACTGTCTTTCTGACCACGGTGTTTCTGACCAGTGTGTTTCTGACCACTGTGTTTCTGACCAGTCGGTTTCTGACCACTGTGTTTCTGAGCAGTGTGTTTCTGACCAGTGTGTTTCTGACCACTGTGTTTCTGACCAGTGTGTTCCTGACCAGTGTGTTTCTGACCATTATGTTTCTGACCACTGTTTTTCTGACCGCTGTGTTCCTGACCACTGTGTTTCAGACCACTGTGTTTCCAACCACTCTGTTTCCGACCACTGTGTTTGTGACCAGCGTGTTTCTGACCAGTGTGTTCCTGATCACTGCGTTTCTGACCACTGTGTTTCTGACCACTTTGTTTCTGACCACTGTGTTTCTGACCACTGTGTTTCTGACCACTGTGTTTCTGACCACTTTGTTTCTGAACAGTGTGTTTCTGACCAGTGTGCCTCTAATCAGTGTGTTTCTGATCAGTGTGTTTCTGACCAGTGTATATCTGACCACTGTGTTTCTGACTACTGTGTTTCTGACCACTGTGTTTTTGACCACTGTGTTTCTGATCAGTGTGTTTCTGACCAGTGTATATCTGACCACTGTGTTTCTGACTACTGTGTTTCTGACCACTGTGTTTTTGACCACTGTGTTTCTGACCACAGTGTTGCTGACCACTGTGTTTCTGACCAGTGTTTCTGACCACTGTGTTTCTGACCACTGTGTTTCTGACCACTATGTTTATGAACTGTGTGTTTCTAACCAGTGTGTTTCTGCTCAGTGTGTTTCTGACCAGTGTATATCCGACCACTGTGTTTCTGACCACTGTGTTTCTGACCACTGTATGTCTGACCAGTGTATTTCTGACCAGTGTGTTTCTGACCAGTGTGTTTCTCACCACTGTGTCTCTGACCAATGTGTTTCTGCCCACTGTGTTTCTGACCACCATGTTTCTGACCATTGTGTTTCTGACCACTGTGTTTCTGACCACTGTGTTTCTCACCACTGTGTTTCTGACCACTGTGTTTCTGACCACTGTGTTTCTGACCAGTGTGTTTCTGACTCACGTGTTTCTGACCACTGTGTTTCTGACCACTGTGTTTCTGACCAGCGTGTTTCTGACCAGTGTGTTTCTGACCACTGTCTTTCTGACCACTGTGTTCTTGACCATTGTGTTTCTGACCATTGTGTTTCTGACCACAGTGTTCCCGACCACTGTGTTTCAAACCACTGTGTTCATGACCACTTTGTTTCTGACCAATGTGTTTCTGACCACGGTGTTTTTGACCAGTGTGTTTGTGACCACTGTGTTTCTGACCACAGTGCTTCTGACCACTGCGTTTCTGACCAGTGTGTTTCTGACTAGTGTGTTTCTTACCAATGTGTTTCTGACCATTGTGTTTCTGACCAGTGTATTTCTGACCACTGTGTTTCTGACCACTGTGTTTCTGACCACTGTGTTTCTGACCACTGTGTGTCTGACCAGTGTGTTTCTGACAAGTGTGTTTCTGACCAGTGTGTTTCTCACCACTGTGTCTCTGACCAATGTGTTTCTGACCACTGCGTTTCTGACCACCGTGTTTCTGACCACTGTGTTTCTGACCACTGTGTTTCTCACCACTGTGTTTCTGACCACTGTGTTTCGGACCACTGTGTTTCTGACCACTATGTTTATGACCACTATGTTTATGACCTTTGTGTTTCTGACGACGGTGTTTCTGACAAGTGTGTTCTGACCACTGTGTTTCTGACCACTGTGTTTCTGACCATTGTGTTCCTGACCACGTCGTTTCTGACCACTGTGTTTCTGACCACTGTGTTTTTGACCACTGTGTTTCTGACCCGTTTGTCACTAACAAATGTCTTTCTGACCGCTGTGTTTCTGACCACTCTGTTTCCGACCACTGGGTTTCTGACCACTGTGTTTCTGACCACTGTGTTTCTGACCAATGTGTTTCTGACCACTGTTTTTCTGACCACTCTGTTTCTGACCACTGTGTTTCTGACCACTTTGTTTTTGACCACTGTGTTTCTGACCAGTGTGTTTCTGACTCCTGTGTTTCTGACCAATTTGTTCATGACCACTGTGTTTCTGACCAGCGTGTTTCTGACCAGTGTGTTTATGACCACTGTGTTTCTAACCATTGTGTTTCTGACCAGCGTGTTTCTGACCAGTGTGTTTCTGACAGCTGTGTTTCTGACCACAGTGTTTCTGACCAATATGTTTCTGAACACTGTGTTTCTGACCACTGTGTTTCTGACCGGTGTGTTTCTGACCAGTGTGTTTCTGACCACTTTGTTTCTGACCAATGTGTTTCTGACAACTGTGTTTCTGAGCAGTGTGTTTCTGACCAGTGTGTTTCTGACCACTGTGTTTCTGACCACTGTGTTTCTTACCACTGTGTTTCTGACCATGTGTTTCTGACCACTGTGTTTGTGACCATTGTGTTTCTGACCACTTTGTTTCTGACCAGTGTGTTTCTGACCAGTGTGTTTCAGACCAATGTGTTTCTGACCAGTGTGTATCTGACCAGTGTGTTCTGACCACTGAGTGTCTGACCACTTTGTTTCTGACCACTGTGTTTCTGACCACTGTTTTTCTGACCACTCTGTTTCTGACCACTGTGTTTCTGACCACTGTGTTTCTGACCAGTGTGTTTCTGACCACTCTGTTTCTGACCATTGTGTTTCTGACCTGCGTGTTTCTGACCAGTGTGTTTCTGACAGCTGTGTTTCTGACCACAGTGTTTCTGACCAATATGTTTCTGAACACTGTGTTTCTGACCACTGTGTTTCTGACCGGTGTGTTTCTGACCAGTGTGTTTCTGTCCACTTTGTTTCTGACCAATGTGTTTCTGACCACTGTGTTTCTGAGCAGTATGTTTCTGACCAGTTTGTTTCTGACCACTGTGTTTCTGACCACTGTGTTTCTTACCACTGTGTTTCTGACCATTGTGTTTCTGACCACTGTGTTTCTGACCATTGTGTTTCTGACCACTTTGTTTCTGACCAGTGTGTTTCTGACCACTGTGTTTCTTACCACTGTGTTTCTGACCATTGTGTTTCTGACCACTGTGTTTCTGACCATTGTGTTTCTGACCACTTTGTTTCTGACCAGTGTGTTTCTGACCAGTGTGTTTCAGACCAATGTTTTTCTGACCAGTGTGTATCTGACCAGTGTGTTCTGACCACTGAGTGTCTGACCACTTTGTTTCTGACCAGTGTGTTTCTGACCACTGTTTTTGTGAGCACTCTGTTTCTGACCACTGTGTTTCTGACCACTGTGTTTCTGACCACAGTGTTTCTGACCAGTTGATTTCTGACTCCTGTGTTCCGTACCACTTTGTTTCTGACCACTGTGTTTCTGACCAGCGTGTTTCTGACCAGTGTGTTTATGACCACTGTGTTTCTAACCATTGTGTTTCTGACCAGCATGTTTCTGACCAGTGTGTTTCTGACTACTGTGTTTCTGACCACTGTGTTTCTGACCAGTGTGTTTCTGACCACTGTATTTCTGACAGCTGTGTTTCTGACCATGGTGTTTCTGACCACTGTGTTTCTGACCACTGTGTTTCTGACCACTGTGTTTCTGACCGGTGTGCTTTTTACCAGAGTGTTTGTGACCACTGTGTTTCTGACCAGTGTGTTTCTGACCACTGTGTTTCTGACCATTGTGTTTCTGACCACGGTGTTTCTGACCACTGCACCAATATATTTCTGACAGCTGTGATTCTGACCATTGTGTTTCTGAACACTGTGTTTATGACCACTGTGTTCCTGACCACTGTGTTTCTGACCACAGTATTTCTGACCATTGTGTTTCTGACCACTGTGTTTCTGACAATTGTGTTTCTGACCACTGTGTTTCTGACCAGTGTGTTTCCGACCATTGTGTTTCAGACCACTGTGATTCTGACCAGTGTGTTTCTGACCAGTGTGTTTTGACCACTGTGTTTCTGACCACTGTGTTTCTGACCATTGTGTTTCTGACCACTGTGTTTCTGATCACTGTGTTTCTGACCACTGTGTTTCTGGCCAGTGTGTTTCTGACCAGTGTGTTTCTGAGCAGTGTGTTTCAGACCACTGTGGTTCTGACCAGTGTTTTTCTGACCAGTGTGTTTCTGACCAGTGTGTTTCTTACTACTGTGTTTCTGACATCTGTGTATTGGACCACTATGTTTCTGACCACTCTGTTTCTGTCTTCTGTGTTTCTGACCCGTGTAATTATGACCACCATGTTTCTAACCAGTGTGTTTCTGACTCCTGTGTTTCTGACCACTGTGTTTCTGACCACCGTGTTTCTGACCACTGTGTTTCTGACCACCGTGTTTCTGACCACTGTGTTTCTGACCACCGTGTTTCTGACCACTGTGTTTCTGACCACCGTGTTTCTGACCACTGTGTTTCTGACCACCGTGTTTCTGACCACTGTGTTTCTGACCACCGTGTTTCTGACCACTGTGTTTCTGACCACCGTGTTTCTGACCACTGTGTTTCTGACCACCGTGTTTCTGACCACTGTGTTTCTGACCACCGTGTTTCTGACCACTGTGTTTCTGACCACCGTGTTTCTGACCACTGTGTTTCTGACCACCGTGTTTCTGACCACTGTGTTTCTGACCACCGTGTTTCTGACCACTGTGTTTCTGACCACCGTGTTTCTGACCACTGTGTTTCTGACCACCGTGTTTCTGACCACTGTGTTTCTGACCACCGTGTTTCTGACCACTGTGTTTCTGACCACCGTGTTTCTGACCACTGTGTTTCTGACCACTGTGTTTCTGACCACTGTGTTTCTGATCACCGTGTTTCTGACCACTGTGTTTCTGACCTCTGTGTATCGGACCACTATGTTTCTGACCACTCTGTTTCTGACTTCTGTGTTTCATACCCGTGTCTTTATGACCACTATGTTTCTAACCAGTGTGTTTCTGACTCCTGTGTTTCTGACCATTGTGTTTCTGACCACTGTGTTGTTGACCACTGTATTTCTGACCGGTGTGCTTCTGACCACTGTGTTTCTGACCAGTGTGTTTCTGACTCCTGTGTTTCTGACCATTGTGTTTCTGACCACTGTGTTGTTGACCACTGTATTTCTGACCGGTGTGCTTCTGACCACTGTGTTTCTGACCATTGTGTTTCTGACCACGGTGTTTCTGACCACTGAACCAATGTATTTCTGACAGCTCTGATTCTAACCACTGTGTTTCTGAACGATGTGTTTATGACCACTGTGTTTGTGACCACTGTGTTTCTGACCACTGTGTTTCTGACAACTGTGTTTCTGACCATTGTGTTTCTGACCACTGTGTTTCTGACCTCTGTGTATCGGACCACAATGTTTCTGACCACTCTGTTTCTGACTTATGTCTTTCTGACCCGTGTGTTTATGACCACTTTGTTTCTTACCAGTGTGCTTCTGACTCCTGTGTTTCTGACGACTGTGTTTATGACCACTGTCTTTCTGACCAGCGTGTTTCTGACCAGTGTGTACCTGACCACTGTGTTTCTGCCCGGTGTGTTTCTGACCGGTGTGCTTCTGACCAGTGTGTTTCTGACCACTGTGTTGCTGACCACTGTGTTTCTGACCACTGTGCATATGACCAGTGTGTTTCTGACCACTTTCTTTTTGACCACTGTGTTTCTGACAACGGTGTTCCTGAGCACCGTGTTTTTGACCACTGTGTTTCTGACCGGTGTGCTTCTGACCACCGTGTTTATGACTGGTGTGTTTCTGCCCAGTGTGTTTCTGACCACTGTGTTTCTGACTGGTGTGTTTCCGACCACTGTGTTTCTGATCGATGTGTTTCTGACCAGTGTGTTTATGACCACTGTGTTTCTGACCAGTGTGTTTCTAACCACTTTGTTTCTGACCTGTGTGTCTCTGACCACTGTATTTCTGACTCGTGTGTTTCTTAGCACAGTGTTTCTGACCACTATGTTTATGACCACTGTGTTTCTGACCACTGTGTTTCTCACCAGTGTGTTCTGACCTATGTGTTTCTGAACACTGTGTTTCTGACCACTGTGTTTCTGACCACTGTGTTTCTAACCAATGTGTTTGTGAGCAGTGTGTTTCTGACCACTGTATTTGTGACCACTGTGTTTCTGACCATTGTGTTTCTGACCAGTTTGTTCCTGACCAGTGTGTTTCCGACCACTGTGTTTCAGACCAGTGTGTTTCCGACCAGTGTGTTTCTGACCAGTGTATTTCTGACCACTGTGTTTCAGACCACTGTGTTTTTGACCATTGTGTTTCTGACTACTGTGTTTCTGACCGCTGTGTATCTGACCACTGTGTTTCTGACCACTCTGTTTCTGACCACAGTGTTTCTGACCACTGTGTTTCTGACCACTGTGTTTCTGACCAGTGTGTTTCTGACTCCTGCTTTTCTGACCACTATGTTTCTGACCACTGTGTTTCTGACCAGCGTGTTTCTGACCAGTGTGATTCTGACCAGTGTGTTTCTGACCTGTGTGTTTATGACCAGTGTGTTCCTGACCAGTGTGTTTCTGACCACCGTGTTTCTGACCACTGTGTTTCTGACCACTGTGTTTCTGAGCACTGTGTTTCTGACCAGTGTGTTTCTGACCACTGTGTTTCTGACCACTCTGTTTCTGACCACTGTGTGTCTGACCACAGTGTTTCTGACCACTGTGTTTCTGACCACTGTTTTGCCGACCGGTGTGTTTCTGAACACTGTGTTTCTGACCAGTGTGTTTCTGACCACAGTGTTTCTCAGCAGTGTGTTTCTGACGAGTGTGTTTCTGACTGGTGTGTTTCTGACCAGTCTGTTTTTGACCACTGCGTTTCTGACCGCTGTGTCTCCGACCACTTTGTTTCTGACCAGTGTGTTTCTGACCACTGTGTTTCTTAATACTGTGTTTCTGACCGGTGTGCCTATAACCAGTGTTTCGGACCACTGTTTTTCTAACCAGTGTATTTCTGACCATTGTGTTTCTCACCACTGTGTTTCTGACCGCTGTGTTTCTGACCACTCTGTTTCTGACCACCGTCTTTCTGACCAGTGTGTTTCTGACCAGTGTGTTTTGGACCACTGTGTTTCTGACCACTGTGCTTCTGACCAGTGTGTTTCTGACCACTGTGTTGCTGACCACTGTGTTTCTGACCACTGTGTTTCTGACCACAGTGTTTCTCAGCAGTGTGTTTCTGACGAGTGTGTTTCTGACTGGTGTGTTTCTGACCAGTCTGTTTTTGACCACTGCGTTTCTGACCGCTGTGTTTCTGACCACTCTGTTTCTGACCACCGTCTTTCTGACCAGTGTGTTTCTGACCAGTGTGTTTTGGACCACTGTGTTTCTGACCACTGTGCTTCTGACCAGTGTGTTTCTGACCACTGTGTTGCTGACCACTGTGTTTCTGACCACTGTGTTTCTGACCACAGTGTTTCTCAGCAGTGTGTTTCTGACGAGTGTGTTTCTGACTGGTGTGTTTCTGACCAGTCTGTTTTTGACCACTGCGTTTCTGACCGCTGTGTTTCTGACCACTCTGTTTCTGACCACCGTCTTTCTGACCAGTGTGTTTCTGACCAGTGTGTTTTGGACCACTGTGTTTCTGACCACTGTGCTTGTGACCAGTGTGTTTCTGACCATTTTGTTTCTCACCACTTTGTTTCTGACCAGTGTGTTTCTGACCACTGTGTTTCTGACCACTGTGTTTCTAAGCAGTGTGTTTCTGACCACTGTTTTTCTGACCCCTGTGTCTCTGACCACTGTATTTCTGACCATTGTGTTTCTGACCAGAGTGTTTTTGACCACTGTGTTTCTGACCATTGTGCTTCTGACCACTGTGTTGTTGACCAGTGTGTTTCTGACCACTGTGTTTCTGACCACTGTGTTTCTGACCATTGTGTTTCTGACCAATGTGTTTCTGACCGGTGTGTTTCTGACCACTGTCTTTCTGACCACTGTGTTTCTGACCACTGTGTTCCTAACCACTGTGTTTCTGACTATTGTGTGTGTGACCAGTGTGTTTCTGACCAGTGTGTTTCTGACCAGTGTGTTTCTCAACTATGTGTCTCTGACCACTGTGTTTCTGACCATTGTGTTTCTGACCACCGTGTTTCTGACCACTGTGTTTCTGACCACTAAGTTTCTGACCACTGCATTTCTGAGCGCTGCATTTCTGCCCAGTGTGTTTCTGACCGGTGTGTTTCTGACAGTGTGTTTCTGACCAGTCTGCCTTTGACAAGTGTTTTTCTGACCACTTTGTTTCTAACCAGTGTGTTTTTTACCACTATATTTCTGACCACTGTTTTTCTGACCAGCGTGTTTCTGACGACGATGTTTCTGACCAGTTTGTTTTCACCGCTGTGTTTCTGACCGCTGTGTTTCTGACCACTGTGTTTCTGACCACTGTGTTTCTAATCACTATGTTTCTGACCACTGTGTTTCTGACCATTGTGTTTCTGACCACTGCGTTGCTGACCACTGTGTTTCTGACCACCCTGTTTCTGACCACTGTGTTTTTGACCTGGGTGTTTCTAACCAGTGTCGTTCTGACCGCTGTGTTTCTGACCACTGTCTTTCTGACCACTGTGTTTCTGCCCGCTGTGTTTTTTACCACTGTGTTTCTGACCACTGTGTTTCTGACCACTGTCTTTCTGACCACTCTGTTTCTGACCAATGTGTTTCTGACCAGTGTGTTTCTGACCACTGTGTTTCTGACCAGTGTGTTTCTGACTCCTCTGTTTCTGACCACTGTGTTTCTGACCACTGTGTTTCTGACCAGCGTGTTTCTGACAAGTTATGACCACTGTGTTTCTAACCAGTGTGTTTCTGACAACTGTGTTCCCGACCACTATGTTTCCGACCACTGTCTTTCTGACCACTGTGTTTCTGTCCACTGTGTTTCTGACCAGCGTGTTTCTGACAAGTTATGACCACTGTGTTTCTAACCAGTGTGTTTCTGACCAGCGTGTTTCTAACCAGTGTGTTTCTGACAACTGTGTTCCCGACCACTATGTTTCCGACCACTGTCTTTCTGACCACGGTGTTTCTGACTAGTGTGTTTCTGACCACTGTGTTTCTGACCAATGTGTTTCTGACCACTGTGTTTCTGAGCAGTGTGTTTCTGAACAGTGTGTTTCTGACCACTATGTTTATGACGGGTGTGTTTCTGACAAGCGTGTTTCTGACCACTGTGTTTCTGACCACTGTGTTTCTGACCACTGTGTTTCTGACCATTGTGTTTATGACCACAGTATTTCTGACCACTGTGTTTCCAAGCACTGTACTTCGAACCAGTGTGTTTCTGACCACTGTGTTTCTGACCACTGCGTTTCTGACCACTCTGTTTCTACCACAATGTTTATGACCAGTGTGTTTCTGATCACTGTGTTTCTGGCCATTGTGTTTCTGACCAGTGTGTTTTTGACCACTGTGTTTCTGACCACTGTGTTTCTAACCACTGTGTGTCTGACCAATGTGTTTCTGACCAGTGTGTTTCTGACCAGTGTGTTTCTGACCAGTGTGTTCATGACCACTGTGATTCTGACCATTGTGTTTCTGACCACTGTGTGTCTGACCAGTTTGTTTCTGACCAGTGTGATTCTGACCAGTGTGTTTCTCACCACTGTGTTTCTGACCAATGTGTTTCTGACCACTGTGTTTCTGTCAACCGTGTTTCTGACCACTGTATTTCTGACCATTGTGTTTCTGACCACTGTGTTTTTGACCACTGTGTTTCTGACCACTGTGTTTCTGACCACTGTATTTCTGACCACTCTGTTCATGACCACTGTGTTTCTGACGACGGTGTTTCTGACCAGTGTCGTCTGACCACTTTGTTTATGACCACTGTGTTTCTGAGCACTATGTTCCTGACCATTGTGTTTCTGACAACTGTGTTTGTAATCACTGTGTTTCTGACCACGGTGTTTCTGACCATTGTGTTTCTGACCACTGCATTTCTGACCACTGTGTTTCTGACCACTGTGTTTCTGACCACTGTGTTTCTGACCGGTGTGTTTCTAACCAGTGTCTTTCTGACCGCTGTGTTTCTGACCACTGTGAGTCTAACATATGTGCTTGTGACCACTGTGTCTCTGTCCACTCTGTTTCAAAACACTGTGTTTCTGACCACTGTCATTCTGACCACTCTGTTTCTGACCACTGTGTTTCTGACCATTGTGTTTCTGACCACTGTGTTTCTGACCACTGTATTTCTGACCAGTGTGTTTCTGACCACTGTGTTTCTGACCACTGTGTTTCTGACCACAGTGTTTCTGACCACTGTGTCTCTGACCACTCTGTTTCTGACCACTGTGTTTTTGGCTGGTGGGTGGTCCTGACCAGTGTGTTTCTGACCACTGTGTTTCTGACCACTGTCTTTCTGACCATTGTGTTAATGACCACCGTGTTTCTGACCACTGTGTTTCTGACCATTGTGTTTCTGACCATTGTCTTTCTGACCACTGTGTTTCTGACCACTGAGTTCCTGACAGCCGTATTTATGACCACTGTGTTTCTTACCACTTTGTTTCTGACCAGTGTGTTTCTGACCAGTGTGTTTCTGACCACTGTGTTTCTGACAACTGTGTTTCTGACCACTGTGTGTCTAACCTGAGTGTTTATGACCAGTGTGTTTCTGACCAGTGTGTTTCTGACCAGTGTGTTTCTGACCACTGTGTTTCTGACCACTGTGTTTGTGACCACTGTGTGTCTGACCAGTGTGTTTCTGACCAGTGTGTTCCCGACCAGTGTGTTTCTCACCTCTGTGTTTCTGACCAATGTGTTTCTGACCACTGTGTTTTTGACCACCGTGTTTCTGACCACTGTGTTTCTGACCACTGTGTTTCTGAACGTGGTGTTTCTGACCACTGTGTTTCTGACCACTGTGTTTCTGACCACTGTGTTTCTGACCACTATGTTTATGACCACTGTGTTTCTGACGACGGTGTTTCTGACCAGTGTGTTCTGACCACAGTGTTTCTGACGACTGTGTTTCTGACCACTATGTTGCTGACCACTGTGTTTCTGACCACAATGTTTCTAATCACTGTGTTTTTGACCACTCTGTTTCTGACCATTGTGTTTCTGACCACTTCTTTTCTAACCATTGTGTTTATGACCACTTTGTTTCTACCCACTGTGTTTCTGACCGGTGTGTTTCTAACCAAAGTCTTTCTGACCGCTGTGTTTCTGAGCACTGTGTTCCTGACCACTTTGTTTCTGACCACTGTGTTTCTGACCACTGTGTTTTGAACCACTGTGTTTCTGACTACTGTCTTTCTGACCGCTCTGTTTCTGACCACTGTGTTTCTGACCACGGTGTTTCTGACCACTGTGTTTTAGACCAGTATGTTTCTGACTCCTGTGTTTCTGACCACTGTGTTTATGACCACTGTGTTTCTGACCACTGTGTTTCTAACCAGTGTGTTTATGACCACTGTGTTTCTAACAACTGTGTTTCTGACCAGCCTGTTTCTGACTAGTGTGTTTCTGACTACTATGTTTCTGACCACTGTCTTTCTGACCACTGTGTTTCTGACAACCGTGTTTCTGACCACTGTCTTTCTGACCAGCGTGTTTCTGACCACTCTGTCTCTCACCACTGTGTTTCTGACAAGTGTGTTTCTGGCCACTGTGTTTATGAGCAGTGTGTTTCTGACCAGTGTGTTTCTGACCACTGTGTTTCTGACCGGTCTGTTTCTGACGAATGTGTTTCTGACCACTGTGTTTCCAACCATTGTGTTTCCGACCACTGTTTTTCTGAGCAGTGTGTTTCTGACCAATGTGTTTCTGACCACTGTGTTTCTGACCGGTGTGTTTTTGACCAGTTTGTTTCTGACCAGTGTGTTTCTGACCATTTTGTTACTGACCTGTGTGTTTCTGGCCACTGTGTTTCTGAGCAGTGTTTTTCTGACCAGTGTGTTTCTGACCACTGTGTTTCTCACCACTGTGTTTCTGACCACTGTGTTTCTGACCACTGCGTTTCCGACACTGCGTTTCTGACCACTGTGTCTCTGACCAGCGTGTTTTTGACCAGTGTGTTCCTGACCACTGCGTTTCTGACCACTGTGTTTCTGACCACTGTGTTTCTGACCACTGTGTTTATGATCACTGTGTTTCTGACCACTGTGTTTCTGAGAAGTGTGTTTCTGACCACTGTGTTTCTGACCAGCGTGTTTCTGACCACTGTGTTTCTGACCAGTGTGTTTGTGACCACTGTGTTTCAGGCCACTTTAGTTATGACCACTGTATTTCTGACCACTGTGTTTCTGACCAGTGTGTTTCTGACCACTGTGTTTCTGACCACTGTGTTTCTGATCACTGTGTTTCTGACCACTGTGTTTCTGATCACTGTGTTTCTGACCACTGTGTTTCTGATCACTGTGTTTCTGACCACTGTGTTTCTGATCACTGTGTTTCTGACCACTGTGTTTCTGATCACTGTGTTTCTGACCACTGTGTTTCTGATCACTGTGTTTCTGACCACTGTGTTTCTGATCACTGTGTTTCTGACCACTGTGTTTCTGATCACTGTGTTTCTGACCACTGTGTTTCTGATCACTGTGTTTCTGACCACTGTGTTTCTGATCACTGTGTTTCTGACCACTGTGTTTCTGATCACTGTGTTTCTGACCACTGTGTTTCTGATCACTGTGTTTCTGACCACTGTGTTTCTGAGCAGTGTGTTTCTGACCACTGTGTTTCTGACCAGCGTGTTTCTGACCACTGTGTTTCTGACCAGTGTGTTTGTGACCACTGTGTTTCAGGCCACTTTAGTTATGACCACTGTATTTCTGACCACTGTGTTTCTGACCAGTGTGTTCTGACCAGTGTGTTTCTGACGATGGTGTTTGTGACCAGTGTGTTACTGACCAGTGTGTTTCTGACCAGTGTGTTTCTACCCACTCTCTTTCTGACCACTGTGTTTGTGACCATTGTGGTCCTGACCACTGTGTTTCTGACCACTGTGTATCTGACCACTGTGTTTCTGACCACTCTGTTTCTGACCTCTGTGTTTCTGACCAGTGTGTTTCTGGCCACTGTGTTTCTAACCAGTGTGTTTATGACTCATGTGTTTCTGACCACTGTGTTTCTGACCACAGTCTTTCTGAAAGCCTGTTTCTGACCAGTGTGTTTCTGACCACTGTGTTTCTGACCAGTGTCTCTCTGACAAGTGTGTTTCTGACCAGTGTGTTTCTGACCACTGTGTTTCTGACCACTGTGTTTCAGACCATTGTGTTTATGATCACTGTGTTTCTGACCAGTGTGTATCTGACCACTGTGTTTCTGACCATGGTGTTTCTGACCAGTGTGTGTCTGACCACTGTGTTTCTGACCACTGTTTTTCTGACCACGGTGTTTCTGACCACTGTGTTTCTGACAACTGTGTTTCTGACCACTGTGTTTCTGACCGGTGTGTTTCTGACCACCGTGTTTCTGAGCAGTGTGTTTCTGACCAGTGTGTTTCTGACCACTGTGTTTCTGACCGATGTGTTTCTGACCAGTGTGTTTATGACCACAATGTTTCTGACCACTCTGTTTCTGACCAATGTGTTTCTGACCACTGTGTTTCTGACCAGTGTGTTTCTGACCACTGTGGTTCTGACTAGTGTGTTTCTTGGAACTGTGTTTCTGACCACTATGTTTATGACCACTATGTTTCGGACCACTGTGTTTCTCACCAGTGTGTTCTGACCACTGTGTTTCTGACCACTGTGTTTCTGACCAATGTGTTTCTGATCACTGTGTTTCTGACCACTTTGTTTGTGACCAGTGTGTTTCTGACCACTGTGTTTGTGACCACTGTGTTTCTGACCACAGTGTTTCTGCCCACTGTGTTTCTGACCAGTTTGTTTCTGACCAGTGTGTTTCTGACCACTGTGTTTCTGACCAGTATGTTTCTGACCAGTGTGTATCTGACCTGTGTGTTTCTGACCACTGTTTTTGTGACAACTGTGTTTCTGACCATTGTGTTTCCGACCACTGTGTATCTGACCACTGTGTATCTGACCACTGTGTTCCTGACCACTCATTTTCTGCCCACTGTGTTTCTGACCACTGTGTTTCTGACAACTGTGTTTCTTACCGGTGTGCTTCTGACTCCTATGTTTCTGACCACTGTGTTTCTGACCAGTGTGTTTCTGACCAGCGTGTTTCTGACCAGTGTGTTTCTGACCACTGTGTTTCTGACCAGTGTGTTTCTCACCTTTGTGTCTCTGACCAGTGTGTTTCTGACCACTGTGTTTCTGAACTCTGTGTTTCTGACCATTGTGTTTCTGACCACTGTGTTTCTGACCAGTGTGTTTCTGACCACTGTGTTTCTGACCACTGTGTT
The DNA here is from genome assembly GCA_023375785.1 of Penium margaritaceum. Taxonomy (NCBI): domain Eukaryota; kingdom Viridiplantae; phylum Streptophyta; class Zygnematophyceae; order Desmidiales; family Peniaceae; genus Penium; species Penium margaritaceum. The sequence goes on along the minus strand of SZWC01001806.1, from coordinate 102,210 downwards.
TCTGACCACGGTGTTTCTGACCACTGTGTTTCTGACCAATGTGTTTCTGACCACTGTGTTTCTGACCACTGTGTTTCTGACCACTGTGTTTCCGACCGATGTGGTTCTGAACAGTGTGTTTCTGACCAGTGTGTTCCTGACCACAGTGTTTCTCAGCAGTGTGTTTCTGACCAGTGTGTCTCTGACCACCGTGTTTCTGACTGGTGTGTTTCTGACCAGTTTGTTTCTGACCAACGTGTTTCTGACCTCTGTGTTTCTGACCACTGTGTTTCTGACCACTCTGTTTCTGACCACTGTGTTTCTGACCACTGTGTTTCTGACCTCTGTGTTTCTGACCACTGTGTTTCTGACCATTGTGTTCCTGACCACTGTGTTTCTGACCACTGTGTTTCTGACCACGGTGTTTCCGACCACAGTGTTTCTGACCACTGTGTTTCTGACCACTGTGTTTCTGACCGGTGTTTTTCTGACCAGTGTATTTCTGACCAGTGTATTTCTGACCACTGTGTTTCTGACAAGTGTGTTTCTGACCACTGTGTTTCTAAGCAGTGTGTTTCTGACCAGCGTGTTTCTGACCACTGTATTTCTGACCGGTGTGTTTCTGACCAGTATGTTTCTGACCATTGTGTTTCTGACCACGGTATTTCTGACCACGGTGTTTCTGACCACTGTGTTTCCGACCACTGTGTTTCTGACCAGTGTGTTTCTGACCAGTGTGTTCCTGATTACTGCGTTTCTGACCACTGTGTTTCTGACCACTGTCTTTCTGACCACTATGTTTATGACCACTGTGTTTCTGACCACTGTGTTTCCGACCACTGTGTTTCTGACCAGTGTGTTTCTGACCAGTGTGTTCCTGATTACTGCGTTTCTGACCACTGTGTTTCTGACCACTGTCTTTCTGACCACTATGTTTATGACCACTGTGCTTCTGACCACTGTGTTTCTGACCAGTGTGTTTCTGACCAATGTGTTTCTGACCAGTGTCTTTCTGACCACTGTGTTTCTGACCAGCGTGTTTCTGACCACTGTGCTTCTGACCACTGTGTTTCTGACCAGTGTGTTTCTGACCAATGTGTTTCTGACCAGTGTCTTTCTGACCACTGTGTTTCTGACCAGCGTGTTTCTGACCACTGTGTTTCTGACCACTTGGTGTATGACCAGTGTGTTCTGACCACTGCGTTTCTGACCACTGTGTTTCTGACCACTGTTTTTCTGACCACTGTGTTTCTGATCACTGTGTTTCTGACCACTTTGTGTATGACGACTGTGTTTCTGACCACTTTGTGTATGACCAGTGTGTTCTGACCACTGCGTTTCTGACCACTGTGTTTCTGACCACTATTTTTCTGACCACTGTGTTTCTGATCACTGTGTTTCTGACCACTGTGTTTCTGACCACTGTGTTTCTGACCACTGTGTTTCTGACCAGTGTGTTTCTGACCATAGTGTTTCTGACCAGTGTGTTTCTGACTAGTGTGTTTCTGACCAGTGTGTTTCTAACCACTGTGTTTCTGACCACTGTGTTACTGACCATTGTGTTTCTGACCACTGTGTTTCTGACCACAGTGTATCTGACCACTGTGTTTTTTGACCACTCTGTTTGTTACCACTGTGTTGCTCACCAGTGTGTTTCTGACCACTGTGTTTCTAACAGTGTGTTTCTGATTCCTGTGTTTGAGACCACTGTGTTTCTGACCACTGTCTTTCTGACCAGCGTGTTTGTGACCAGTGTGTTTCTGACCACTGTGTTTCTGACCACTACGTTTCCGACCACTATGTTTGTGACCACTGTGGTTCTGACAATTGTGTTTCTGACCAGTGTGTTTTTGACCACTGTGTTTCTGACCAGTGTGTTTCTGACCACTGTGTTTCCGACCAGTGTGTTTCTGACCACTGTGTTTCTGACCACTCTGTTTATGACCACTGTGTTTCAGACCAATGTGCTTCTGACCAGTGTGTTCTGACCACTGTATTTCTGACCACTGTGTTTCTGACCGCTGTGTTTCTGACCACTGTTTTTCTGACCACTGTGTTTCTGATCACTGTATTCCTGACCACTTTGTTTCTGACCACTGTGTTTCTGACCATTGTGTTTCTGACCATAGTGTTTCTGACCAGTGTGTTTCTGACCAGTGTGTTTCTGACCACTGTGTTTATTACCACTGTGTTTCTGACCACTGTGTTTCTGACCATTGTGTTTCTGACCACCGTGTTTCTGACCATTGCCTATCTGACCACTGTGTTTCTAACCACTCTGTTTCTGACCACTGTGTTTCTCACCTGTGTGTTGCTGACCACTGTGTTCCTAACCAGTGTGTTTCTGACTCCTGTGTTTCTGACCACTGTGTTTCTGACCACTGTGTTTCTGACCAGTGTGTTTATGACCACTGTGTTTCTGACCACTTTGTTTCCGACCATTGTGTTTCTGACCACTGTGTTTCTGACCAGTGTGTATCTGACCACTGTGTTTCTGACCAGTGTGTATCTGACCACTGTGTTTCTGACCACTGTGTTTCTGACCACTTTGTGTATGACTGGTGTGGTTCCGACCATTGTGCTTCTGACCACTGTGTTTCTGACCGGTGTGTTTCTGACCACTGTGTTTCTGAGCAGTGTGTTTCTGACCAGTGTGTTTCTGACCACCGTGTTTCTGACCAGTGTGTTTCTGATCACTTTGTGTCTGACCAGTGTGTTTCTGACCAGTGTGTTTCTAACCACTGTGTTTCTGACCACTGTGTATCTGACCACTGTGTTTCTGACTACTGTGTTTCTGACCACTGTGTTTCCGACCACTGTGTTTCTGACCACTGTGGTTCTGACCACTGTGTTTCTGACCACCGTGTTTCTGACCAGTGTGTTTCTGATCACTTTGTGTCTGACCAGTGTGTTTCTGACCAGTGTGTTTCTAACCACTGTGTTTCTGACCACTGTGTATCTGACCACTGTGTTTCTGACTACTGTGTTTCTGACCACTGTGTTTCCGACCACTGTGTTTCTGACCACTGTGGTTCTGACCACTGTGTTTCTGACCACCGTGTTTCTGACCAGTGTGTTTCTGATCACTTTGTGTCTGACCAGTGTGTTTCTGACCAGTGTGTTTCTAACCACTGTGTTTCTGACCACTGTGTATCTGACCACTGTGTTTCTGACTACTGTGTTTCTGACCACTGTGTTTCCGACCACTGTGTTTCTGACCACTGTGGTTCTGACCACTGTGTTTCTGACCACCGTGTTTCTGACCAGTGTGTTTCTGATCACTTTGTGTCTGACCAGTGTGTTTCTGACCAGTGTGTTTCTAACCACTGTGTTTCTGACCACTGTGTATCTGACCACTGTGTTTCTGACTACTGTGTTTCTGACCACTGTGTTTCCGACCACTGTGTTTCTGACCACTGTGGTTCTGACCACTGTGTTTCTGACCACCGTGTTTCTGACCAGTGTGTTTCTGATCACTTTGTGTCTGACCAGTGTGTTTCTGACCAGTGTGTTTCTAACCACTGTGTTTCTGACCACTGTGTATCTGACCACTGTGTTTCTGACCACTTTGTTTCTGACTAGTGTGTTTCCGACCACTGTGCTTCTGACCACTGTGTTTCTGACCAGCGTGTTTCTGACCATAGTGTTTCTGACCAGTGTGTTTCTGACCAGTGTGTTTCTGACCAGTGTGTTTCTAACCACTGTGTTTCTGACCACTGTGTTTCTGACTATTGTGTTTCTGACCACTGTGTTTCTGACCATTGTGTATCTGACCACTGTGTTTCTAAGTACTCTGTTTCTGACCACTGTGTTTCTCAGCAGTGTGTTTCTGACCACTGTGTTTCTAACCAGTGTGTTTCTGACTCCTGTGTTTCTGACCACTGTGTTTCTGACCACTGTGCTTCTGACTAGTGTGTCTCTGACCATTGTGTTTATGACCACTGTGTTTCTGACCACTTTGTTTTTGATCATTGTGATTCTGACCACTGTGTTTCTGACCAGTGTGTATGTAACCACTGTGTTTCTGACCACTGTGTTTATGACTGGTGTGGTTTTGACCAGTGTTTTTCTGACCACTGCGTTTCTGACCGGTGTGTTTCTGACCACTGTGTTTCTGAGCAGTGTGTTTCTGACGAGTGTGTCTCTGACCACTGTGTTTGTGACCGATGTGTTTCTGACCAGTGAATTTGTGACCACTGTGTTTCTGACCACAGTGTTTTTGACCAGTGTGTTTCTGACCACTGTGTTTCTGACCAGTGTGTTTCAGACCACTGTGTTTCTGACTAGTGTGTCTCTTAGCACTGTGTTTCTGACCACTATGTTTATGACCACTATGTTTCTGACCACTGTGTTTGTCACCAGTGTGTTCTGACCACTGTGTTTCTGACCACTGTGTTTCTGACCACTGTGTTTCTGACCAATGTTTTTCTGATGACTGTGTTTCTGACCACTGTGTTTGTGACCAGTTTGTTTCTGATTACTGCGTTTGTGACCACTGTGTTCCTGACCACTTTGTTTCTGACCACTGTGTTTCTGACCACTGTGTTTCTGACCACTGTGTTTCTGACCACTGTGTTTCTGACCATGGTGTTTCTGACCACCGTGTTCCTGACCACTGTGTTTCTGACCGGTGTGTTTCTGACCAGTGTGTTTCTGAGCAGTGTGTTTCTGACCACTGTGTTTCTGAGCAGTGTGTTTTTGACCAGTGTGTTTTTGACCACTGTATTTCTGACCGGTGTGTTTCTGACCAGTGTGTTTCTGAGCACTGTGTTTCTGACCACCGTGTTTCTGACCACTGTGTTTCTGACCACTGTGTTTCTGACCACTGTGTTTCCGACCACTGTGTTCCTGACCAGTGTGTGTCTGACCAGTGTATTCCTAACCACTGCGTTTCTGACCAGTGTGTTTCTGACCACTGTGTTTCTGACCACTGTGTTTATGACCACTGTGGTTCTGACCACTGTGTTTCTGACCAGTGTGTTTCTGACCAATGTGTTTCTGACCAGTGTGTCTCTGACCACTGTGTTTCTGACCAGTGTGTTTCTGACCACTGTGTTTCTGACCACGTTGTTTATGACCACTGTGTTTCTGACCACCGTGCTTCTGACCAGAGTGTTCTGACCACTGCCTTTCTGACCACTGTGTTTCTGACCACTGTGTTTCTGACTACTGTTTTTCTGACCACTATGTTTCAGATCACTGTGTTTCTGACCACTGTGTTTCTGTCCACTGTGTTTCTGACCAGTGTGTTTCTGACCAGTGTGTTTCTGACCATAGTGTTTCTGACCAGTGTGTTTCTGACCAGTGTGTTTCTGACCAGTGTGTTTCTAACCACTGTGTTTCTGACCACTGTGTTTCTGATTATTGTGTTTCTGACCACTGTGTTTCTGACCACTGTGTATTTGACCACTGTGTTTCTAACCACTCTCTTTACAGAGTGGTTAGAAACACAGTGGTCAAATACTGTATTTCTCACCAGTGTGTTTCTGACCACTGTGTTTCTAACCAGTGTGTTTCTGACTCCTATGTTTCTGACCACTGTGTTTCTGACCACTGTGCTTCTGACTAGTGTGTCTCTGACCATTGTGTTTACGACCACTGTGTTTCTGACCACTTTGTTTCTGACCATTGTGATTCTGACCACTGTGTTTCTGACCAGTGTGTTTCTGACCAGTGTGTTTCTGACCA
>SZWC01001806.1:56559-76780 GCA_023375785.1 Penium margaritaceum | reverse complement strand
TGTGTTTCTGACCAGTGTGTTTCTGACCACTGTGTTTCTGACAACTGTGTTTCCGACCACTGTGTTTCTGACCATTTTGTTTCTGAACAGTGTATTCCTGACCACTGCGTTTCTGACCAGTGTGTTTCTGACCACTGTGTTTCTGACCACTGTGTTTATGACCACTCTGGTTCTGACCACAGTGTTTCTGAACAGCGTGTTTCTGACCACTGTGGTTCTGACCAGTGTGTTTCAGACCACTGTGTTTCTGACTAGTGTGTTTCTTAGCACTGTGTTTCTGACCACTATGTTTGTGACCAGTATGTTTCTGACAACTGTGTTTCTCACCAGTGTGTTCTGACCACTGTGTTTCTGACTACTGTGTTTGTGACCACTGTGTTTCTGACCACAGTGTGTCTGACCACTGTGTTCCTGACCAGCTTGTTTCTGACCAGTGTGTTTCTGACCACTGTGTTTCTGACCAGTGTGTTTCTGACCAGTGTATTTCTGACCAGTGTGTTTCTGACTATTGTGTTTGTGACCACTGTGTTTGTGACCATTGTGTTTCTGACCATTGTGTTTCTGACCACTGTGTATCTGACCAGTGTGTTTCTGACCACTCTGTTTCTGACCACTGTGTTTCTGACCACTGTGTTTCTGACCACTGTGTCTCTCACCAGTGTGTTTCTGACCAGTGTGTTTCTGACCACTCTGTTTCTGACCACTGTGTTTCTGACCACTGTGTTTCTGACCACTGTGTCTCTCACCAGTGTGTTTCTGACTCCTGTGTTTCTGACCACTGTGTTTGTGACCACTGTCCTTCTGACCAGCGTGTTTTTGACGAGTGTGTTTCGGACCATTGTGTTTCTGACCAGTGTGTTTCTGACCAGTGTGTTTCTGACCACTGTGTTTCTGACCACTGTGTTTCTGACCATTGTGTTTCTGACCAGTGTGTTTCGGACAACCGTGTTTCTGACCACTGTGTTTCTGAACAGTGTGTTTCTGACCATATTGTTTCTGACCACTGTGTTTCTGACCACTGTGTTTCTGACGACTATGTTTCTGACCACTGTGTTTCTGACCAATGTGTTTCTGACCACTGTGTTTCTGACCACGGTGTTACTGACCACTGTGTTTCTGACCACTGTGTTTCTGACGACTATGTTTCTGACCACTGTGTTTCTGACCAATGTGTTTCTGACCACTGTGTTTCTGACCACGGTGTTACTGACCACTGTGTTTCTGACCACCGTGTTTCTGACCACTGTGTTTCTGACCGGTGTGTTTCTGACCAGTGTGTTTCTGACCACTGTGTTTATAAGCAGTGTGTTTCTGACCAGTGTGTTTCCGACCACTGTATTTCTGACTGGTGTGTTTCTGACCAGTGTGTTTCTGACCACTGTGTTTCTGACCACTGTGTTCCTGAGCACTGTGTTCCTGACCACTGTGTTCCTGACCACTGTGTTTCTGACCAGTATTTTCCTGACCACTGCTTTTCTGACCAGTGTGTTTCTGACCAGTGTGTTTCTGACCACTGTGTTTATGACCACTGTAGTTCTGACTATCGTGTTTCTGACCAGTGTGTTTCTGACCAATGTGTTGCTGACCAGTGTGTTTCTGACCACTGTGTTTCTGACCAGTGTGTTTCTGACCACTTTTTTTCTGACCACGTTGTTTATGACCACTGTGTTTCTGACCAATGTGCTTCTGACCAGAGTGTTCTGACCATTGTGTTTCTGACCACTGTTTCTCTGACCACTGTGTTTCTGATCACTGTGTTTCTGACCACTGTGTTTCTGACCACTGTGTTTCTGACATGTGTGTTTCTGACCAGTCTGTTTCTGACCATAGTTTTTCTGACCAGTGTGTTTCTGACCAGTTTGTTTCTGACCAGTGTGTTTCTAACCACTGTGTTTCTGACCACTGTCTTTCTGACCATTGTGTTTCTGACCACTGTGTTTCTGACCAGTGTGTTTCTGACCAGTTTGTTTCTGACCAGTGTGTTTCTAACCACTGTGTTTCTGACCACTGTCTTTCTGACCATTGTGTTTCTGACCACTGTGTTTCTGACCACTGTGTATCTGACCACTGTTTTTATAACCGGTGTGTTTGTGACCAGCCTGTTTTTGACCAGTGTGTTTCTGACTACTGTGTTTCTGACCACTGTCTTTCTGACCATTGTGTTTCTGACAACCATGTTGCTGACGACTGTCAATCGGACCAGTGTGTTTCTGACCACTGTGTTTCTGACCACAGTGTTTCTGACCACCGTGTCTCTGACCACTGTGTTTCTGACCACCGTGTTCCTGACCGGTGTGTTTCTGACCAGTGTGTTTCTGACCAGTGTGTTTCTGACCACTGTGTTTCTCACCAGTGTGTTTCTGGCCACAGTGTTTTTATGAGCAGTGTGTTTCTGACCAGTGTGTTTTTGACCACTGTGTTTCCGACCGGTGTTTTTCTGACGAATGTGTTTCTGTCCACTGTGTTTCCGACCACTGTGTTTCTGACCACTGTGTTTCTGAGCAGTGTCATCTGACCAGTATGTTCTGACCACTGTGTTTCTGACCGGTGTGTTTCTGACCAATGTGTTTGTGACCAGTGTGTTTCTGACCACTGTGTTTCTGGCCACTGTGTTTCTAACCAGTGTGTTTGTGACCAGTCTGTTTCTGACCGGTGTGTCTCTGACTACTGTGTTTCTGACCACTGTTTTTCTGACCATTGTGTTTCTGACAACCGTGTTTCTGACCACTGTCTTTCTGACCAGTGTGTTTCTGACCACTGTTTTTCTGACCAATGTGTTTCTGACCACGATGTTTCTGACCACTGTGTTTCTGACTTATGTGTTTCTGACCACTGTGTTCCTGACCGGTGTGTTTCTGACTAGTGTGTTTCTGACCAGTGTGTTTCTGACCACTGTGTTTCTGACCAGTGTGTTTCTGGCTACAGTGTTTATGAGCAGTGTGTTTCTGACCTGTGTGTTTCTGACCACTGTGTTTCTGACCGGTGTGTTTCTGACAAATGTGTTTCTGACCACTGTGTTTCCGACCACCATGTTTCAGTCCACTGTGTTTCTGAGCAGTGTGTTTCTGACCAGTGTGTTCTGACCACTGTGTTTCTGACCGGTGTGTTTCTGACAAATGTGTTTCTGACCACTGTGTTTCCGACCACCATGTTTCAGTCCACTGTGTTTCTGAGCAGTGTGTTTCTGACCAGTGTGTTCTGACCACTGTGTTTCTGACCGGTGTGTTTCTGACCAGTGTGTTTCTGACCAGTGTGTTTCTGACCACTCTGTTTCTGACCAGTGTGTTTCTGGCCACTGTGTTTCGAGCAGTGTGTTTCTGACCAGTGTTTTTCTGACCACTGTGTTTCTGACCAGCGTGTTTCTGACCAGTGTGTTCCTGACCACTGCGTTTCTGACCACTGTGTCTCTGACCACTTGGTTACTGACCACTGTGTTTATGACCACTGTGTTTCTGACCAGTGTGTTTCTGACCACTGTGTTTCTGACCAGTGTGTTTCTGACCGCTCTGTTTCTGACCAGTGTGTTTCTGACCACTGTGTTTCTGACCACTTTGATTATGACCACTGTATTTCTGACCACAGTGCTTCTGACCACTGTGTTCTGACCACTGTGTTTCTGACCACTGTGTTTCTGAAAACTGTGTTTCTGACCACTGTGTGTCTGACCAATGTGTTCCTGATCACTGTGTTTCTGACCACTGTGTTTCTGACCAGTGTGTTTCTGACCAGTGTGTTTCTGACCATAGTGTTCCTGACCAGTGTATTACTGACCAGTGTGTTTCTGACCAGTGTGTTTCTACCCACTGTGTTTCTGACCACTATGTCTCTGACCATTGTATTTCTGACCACTGTGTTTCTGACCACTGTGTATCTGACCACTGTGTTTCTGACCACTCTGTTTCTGACCACTGTGTTTCTGACTAGTGTGTTTCTGACCACTGTGTTTCTAACCAGTGTGTTTCTGACTCCTGTGTTTCTGACCACTGTGTTTCTGACCACTGTCTTTCTGACGATCGTCTTTCTGACCAGTGTGTTTCTGACCACTGTGTTTCTGACCAGTGTGTTTATGACCAGTGTGTTTCTGACCAGTGTGTTTCTGACCACTGTGTTTCTGACCACTGTGTTTCAGACCAGTGTGTGTCTGACCAATGTGTTTCTGACCACTGTGTTTCTGACCACTGTGTTTCTGACGACTGTGTTTCTGACCACTGTGTTTCTGACCATTGTGTTTCTGACCAGTGTGTTTCTGACCACTATGTTTATGACCACTATGTTTCTGCCCACTGTGTTTCTCACCAGTGTGTTATGACCACTGTGTTTCTGACCACTGTGTTTCTGACCAATGTGTTTCTGATCACTGTGTTTCTGACAACTGTGTTTGTGACCAGTGTGTTTCTGACCACTGTATTTGTGACCACTGAGTTTCTGACCACAGTGGTTCTGACCACTGTGTTTCTGACCAGTTTGTTTCTGCCCAGTGTGTTTCTGACCACTGTGTTTCTGACCAGTATGTTTGTGACCAGTGTGTTTCTGACCAGTGTGTTTCTGACCATTTTGTTTGTGACCACTGTGTTTCTGACCATTTTGTTTCTGACCACTGTGTATCTGACCACTTTGTATCTGACCACTGTGTTTCTGACCACACATTTTCTGACCACTGTGATTCTGACCACTGTGTTTCTCACAACTATGTTTCTCACCGGTGTGTTTTTGACCAGCGTGTTTCTGACCGCTGTGTTTCTGACCAGTGTGTTTCTGACCAGTGTGTTTCTGACCAGTGTGTTTCTGACCACTGTGTTTCTGACCACTGTGTTTCTGACCACTGTGATTCTGACCACTGTGTTTCCGACCACTGTGTTTCTGACCAGTGTGTTTCTGACCAGTGTGTTTCTGACCAGTGTGTTTCTGACCACTGTGTTTCTGACCACTGTGTTTCTGACCACTGTGATTCTGACCACTGTGTTTCCGACTGGTGTGGTTATGAAAACTGTGTTTCTGACAAGTGTGTTTCTGACCACAGTGTTTCTCAGCAGTGTGTTTCTGTCCTGTGTGTTTCTGAACACTGTGTTTCTGACTGGTGTGATTCTGACCAGTCTGTTTCTGACCACTGTGTTTCTGACCACTGTGTTTTTGACCACTGTGTTTCTGACCATTGTGTTTCTGACCGCTGTTATTCTGACCTGTGTGCCTTTAACTGGTGTGTTTCTGACCACTATGTTTCTCACCAGTGTATTTCTGACCAACGTGTTTCTGACCACTGTGTTTCTGACCACTGTGTTTCTGACCGCTGTGTTTCTGACCAGTGTGTTTCTGACCAGTGTGTTTCAAACCACTGTGTGTCTGACCACTGTGTTTCTAAACAGTGTGTTTTTGACCATTGTGTTTCTGACCACTGTGTTTCTGACCACTGTGTTTCTGACCACTGTGTTTCTGACCACTGTGTTTCTCACCACTGTGTTTCTGACCACTGTGTTTCTGACCACTATGTTTCTGCCCACGATGTTTCTGACCACCGTGTTTCTGACCACTATGTTTCTGACCGGTGTGTTTCTGACCAGTGTGTTTCTGACCAGTGTGTTTCTGACCACTGTATTTCTGACCAGTGTGTTTCTGACCACTGTGTTTCTGAGCAGTGTGTTTCTGACCAGTGTGTTTCTGACCACTGTATTTCTGACCACTGTGTTTCTGACCACTGTGCTTCTAACCACTGTGTTTCTGACCACTGTGTTTCCGACCACTGTGTTTCTGACCAGTGTGTTTTTGACCAGTGTATTCCTGACCACTGCGTTTCTGACCACTCTGTTTCTGACCACTGTGTTTCCGACCACTGTGTTTCTGACCACTGTGTTTCTCACCAGTGTGTTTCTGACTCCTGTGTTTCTGACCACTGTGTTTCTGACCACTGTGTTTCTGACCAGCGTGTTTCTGACCAGTGTGTTTCTGACCAGTGTGTTTCTGACCATTGTGTTTCTGACCACTTTGTTCATGACCACTGTGTTTCTGACCACCGTGCTTCTGACTACTGTGTTTCTGACCACTGTGTTTCTGACCACTGTTTTTCTGACCACTGTGTTTCTGATCACTCTGTTTCTGACCACTGTGTTTCTGACCACTGTGTTTCTGACCAGTATGTTTCTGACCAGTGTGTGTCTGACCATAGGGTTTCTGACCAGTGTATTTCTGACCAGTGTGTTTCTGACCGGTGTGTTTCTAACCACTGTGTTTCTGACCACTGTGTTTCAGACCATTGTGTTTCTGACCACTTTGTTTCAAACCACTGCGTATCTGACCAGTGTGTTTTTTACCACTCTGTTTCTTACTACTGTGTTTCTCACCAGTGTGTTTCTGACCACTGTGTTTCTGACCACTGTGTTTCTGAAAACTGTGTTTCCGACCACTGTGTTTCTGACCACTGTCTTTCTGACCAGTGTATTCCTGACCACTGTGTTTCTGACCACTGTGTTTCTGACCACTGTGTTTATGACCACTGTGGTTCTGACCACTGTGTTTCTGACTAGTGTGTTTCTGACCACTGTGTTTCTGACCACTTTGTTTATGACCACTGTGTTTCTAACCACTGTGCTTCTGACCAGTGTGTTCTGACCACTGTGTTTCTGACCACTGTGTTTCTGACCACTGTGTTTCTTACCACTGTTTTTCTGACCACTGTGTTTTTGATCACTGTGTTTCTGACCACTGTGTTTCTGATCACTGCGTTTCTGACCAGTGTTTTTCTGACCAGTGTGTTTCTGACCAGTATGTTTCTGACCACTGTGTTTCTAACCACAATGTTTCTGACCACTGTGTTTCTGACCATGGTGTTTCTGACCACTGTGTTTCTGACCACTGTGTATCTAACCACTGTGTTTCTGATCACTGTGTTTCTGACTAGTGTGTTTCTTAGCACTGTGTTTCTGACTAGTGTGTTTCTTAGCACTGTGTTTCTGACTAGTGTGTTTCTTAGCACTGTGTTTCTGACTAGTGTGTTTCTTAGCACTGTGTTTCTGACTAGTGTGTTTCTTAGCACTGTGTTTCTGACTAGTGTGTTTCTTAGCACTGTGTTTCTGACTAGTGTGTTTCTTAGCACTGTGTTTCTGACTAGTGTGTTTCTTAGCACTGTGTTTCTGACTAGTGTGTTTCTTAGCACTGTGTTTCTGACTAGTGTGTTTCTTAGCACTGTGTTTCTGACTAGTGTGTTTCTTAGCACTGTGTTTCTGACTAGTGTGTTTCTTAGCACTGTGTTTCTGACTAGTGTGTTTCTTAGCACTGTGTTTCTGACTAGTGTGTTTCTTAGCACTGTGTTTCTGACTAGTGTGTTTCTTAGCACTGTGTTTCTGACTAGTGTGTTTCTTAGCACTGTGTTTCTGACTAGTGTGTTTCTTAGCACTGTGTTTCTGACGAGTGTGTTTCTGACCACGGTGTTTCTGACCGCTGTGTTTCTGACCATTGTGTTCCGACCACTGTGTTTCTGACCACCGTGTTTCTGACCACTGTGTTTCTGACTGGCGTGTTTCTGACCAGTGTGTTTCTGACCAGTGTGTTTCTGACCACTGTGTTTCTGACCAGTGTGTTTATGACCACTGTGTTTGTGAGCAGTGTGTTACTGACCAGTGTGTTTCTGACCACTGTATTTCTGACCACTGTGTTTCTGACCACTGTGTTTCTGACCACTGTGTTTCTGACCACCGTGTTTCTGACCACTACATTTCTGAACAGTGTGTTTCTGACCAGTGTGCCTATAACCAGTGTGTTTCTGACCACTGTGTTTCTGACCACTGTGTTTCTGACCACTGTGTTTCCGACCACTGTGTTTCTGACCACTGTCTTTCTGACCAGTGTATTCCTGACCACTGTGTTTCTGACCACTGTGTTTCTGACCACTGTGTTTCTGACCACTGTGTTTATGACCACTGTGGTTCTGACCACTGTGTTTCTGACCACTGTGTTTCTGACCAGTGTGTTTCTGACCACTGTGTTTCTGACCAGTGCGTTTCTGACCACTGTGTTTCTGACCACTTTGTTTATGACCACTGTGTTTCTAACCACTGTGCTTCTGACCAGTGTGTTCTGACCACTGTGTTTCTGACCACTGTGTTTCTGACCACTGTGTTTCTTACCACTGTTTTTCTGACCACTGTGTTTCTGATCACTGTGTTTCTGACCACTGTGTTTCTGATCACTGCGTTTCTGACCAGTGTGTTTCTGACCAGTGTGTTTCTGACCATAGTGTTTCTGACCAGTGTGTTTCTGACCAGTATGTTTCTGACCACTGTGTTTCTAACCACAATGTTTCTGACCACTGTGTTTCTGACCACTGTGTATCTAACCACTGTGTTTCTAACCACTCTGTTTCTGACCACTGTGTTTCAGACCACAGTGTTTCTGACCACTGTGATTCTGACCAGTGTGTTTCTGACCATAGTGTTTCTGACCATTGTGTTTCTGACCAGAGTGTTTCTGACCAGTGTGTTTCAAACCACTGTGTTTCTGACCACTGTGTTTCTGACTAGTGTGTTTCTTAGCACTGTGTTTCTGACCACTATGTTTATGACCAATATGTTTCTGACCACTGGGTTTCTCACCAGTGAGTTCTGACCACTGTGTTTCTGACCACTGTGTTTTTGACCACTGTGTTTCTGACTAATGTGTTTCTGATCAATGTGTTTCTGACCACTGTGTTTGTTAGCAGTGTGTTTCTGACTACTGTGTTTGTGACCACTGTGTTTCTGACCACAGTGTTTCTGACCACTGTGTTTCTAACCAGTTTGTTTCTGACCACTTTGTTTCTGACCACGTTGTTTCTGACCAGTGTGTTTCTGACCAGTGTATTTCCGACCAGTGTGTTTCTGACTATTGTGTTTGTGACGATTGTGTTTGTGACCAGTGTGTTTTTGACCACTGTGTTTCAGACCTTTGTGTATCTGCCCACTGTGTTTCTGACCACTCTGTTTCTGACCACTGTGTTTCTGACCACTGTGTTTCTGACCACTGTGTTTCTCACCAGTGTGTTTCTGACTCCTGTGTTTCTGACCACTGTGTTTCTGACCACTGTTTTTCTGACCGGCGTGTTTCTGACCAGTGTGTTTCTGACCATTGTGTTTCTGACCACTGTGTATCTGACCACTGTGTTTCTGACCACTGTGTTTCTGATCACTGTGTTTCTGACCACTGTGTTTCTGATCACTGTGTTTCTGACCACTGTGTTTCTGATCACTGTGTTTCTGACCACTGTGTTTCTGATCACTGCGTTTCTGACCAGTGTGTTTCTGACCAGCGTGTGTCTGACCACTGTGTTTCTGACCAGTGTGTTTCTGACTCCTGTGTTTCTGACCACTGTGTTTCTGACCGGCGTGTTTCTGACCAGTGTGTTTCTGACCATTGTGTTTCTGACCACTGTGTATCTGACCAGTGTGTATCTGACCACTGTGTTTCTGACCACTCTGTTTCTGACCACTGTGTTTCCGACCACTGTGTTTCTGACCACTGTGTTTCTCACCAGTGTGTTTCTGACTCCTGTGTTTCTGACCACTGTGTTTCTGACCACTGTTTTTCTGACCGGCGTGTTTCTGACCAGTGTGTTTCTGACCATTTTGTTTATGACCAGTGTGTTTCTGACCAGTGTGTTTCTGACCAGTGTGTGTCTGACCACTGTGTTTCTGACCATTGTGTTTCTGACTAATGTGTTTCGGACCACCCTGTTTCTGACCACCGTGTTTCTGAACAGTGTGTTTCTGACCATTGTGTTCCGACCACTGTGTTTCTGACCACCGTGTTTCTGACCACTGTGTTTCTGACCATTGTGTTTCTGACCATGGTGTTTCTGACCACTGCACCAATGTATTTCTGACAGCTGTGATTCTGACGTGTTTCTGACGAGTGTGTTTCTGACCAGTGTGTTTCTGACCACTGTGTTTCTGACCAGTGTGTTTATGACCACTGTGTTTGTGAGCAGATTGTTACTGACCAGTGTGTTTCTGACCACTGTATTTCTGACCCGTGTGTTTCTGACCAGTGTGTTTCTGACCACAGTGATTCTGACCACTGTGTTTCTGACCACTGTGTTTCTGACCACTGTGTTTCTGACCACTGCGTTTCTGACCAGTGTGTTTCCGACCACTGTGTTTCTGACCAGTGTGTCTATGACCACTGTGTTTCTGACCACGTTGTTTATGACCACTGTGTTTCTGACCACTGTGCTTCTGACCAATGTGTTCTGACCACTGTGTTTTTGACCACTGTGTTTCTGACCACTGTGTTTCTGACCACTGTTTTTCTGACCACTGTGTTTCTGATCACTGCGTTTCTGACCACTGTGTTTCTGATCACTGTGTTTCTGACCACTGTGTCTCTGACCAGTGTGTTTCTGATCATAGAGTTTCTGACCAGTGTGTTTCTGACCAGTGTGTTTCTGACCAGTGTGTTTCTAACCACTGTGTTTCTGACCACTGTGTTTCTGACCATTGTGTTTCTGACCACTGTGTTTCTAACCACTGTGTTTCTGACCAGCCTGATTCTGACCAGTGTGCTTCTGACTACTGTGTTTCTGACCACTTACTTTCTGACCATTGTGTTTCAGACAACCGTGTTTCTGACCACTGTCTTTCTGACCAGTGTGTTTCTGACCACTGTGCTTCTGACCAATGTAATTCTGACCAATGTGTTTCTGACCACGGTGTTTCTGACCGCTGTGTTTCTGACCACGGTGTTTCTGACCGGTGTGTTTCTGACCAGTGTGTTTCTGACCAGTGTGTTTCTGACCACTGTGTTTCTGACCAGTGTGTTTCTGGCCACTGTGTTTATGAGCAGTGTGTTTCTGACCACTGTGTTTCTGACCGGTGTGTTTCTGACGAATGTGTTTCTGACCACTGTGTTTCCGACCACTGTGTTTCCGACCACAGTGTTTCTGAGCAGTGTGTTTCTGACCTGTGCGTTCTGACCACTGTGTTTCTGACCGTTTTGTTTCTGACCAGTATGTTTCTGACTAGTGTGTTTCTGGTCACTGTGTTTCTGACCACTGTGTTTCTGACCAGTGTGTATCTGAAAACTCTGTTTCTGACCACTGTGTTTCTGACCACTGTGTTTCTGATCACGGTGTTTTTGACCACTGTGTTTCTGACCACTGTGTTTCTGACAACTGTGTTTATGACCGGTGTGTTTCTCAACACTGTGTTTATGACTGGTCTTTCTGACCAGTGTGTTTCTGACCACTGTGTTTTTGACTGGTGTGTTTCAGTCCACCGTGTTTCTGAGCTGTGTGTTTCTGATTAGTGTGTTTCCGACCACTGTGTTTCTGACTGATGTGTTTCTGACCAGTGTGTTTATGACCACTATGTTTCGGACCACTGTGTTTCTCACCAGTGTGTTCTGACCACTGTGTTTCTGACCACGGTGTTTCTGACCAACGTGTTTCTGATCACTTTGTTTCTGACCACTGTGTTTGTGACCAGTGTGTTTCTGACCACTGTGTTTGGGACCACTGTGTTTCTGACCTCAGTGTTTCTGACCACAGTGTTTCTGGCCAGTTTGTTTCTGACCACTGTGTTTCTGACCACTGTGTTTCTGGCCAGTATGTTTCTGACCACTGTGTTTCTGACCAGTGTGTTTCTGACCAGTGTGTTTCTGACCACTGTGTTTTTGACCACTGTGTTTCTGACCATTGTGTTTCTGACCACTGTGTATCTGACCACTGTGTATCTGAACACTGTGTTTCTGAGCACTCATTTTCTGACCACTGTGTTTCTGACAACTGTGTTTCTCACCGGTATGTTTCTGACTCCTGTGTTTCTGACCACTGTGTTTCTGACCAGTGTGTTTCTGACCAGCGTGTTTCTGACCAGTGTGTTTCTGACCACTGTGTTTCTGACCACTTTTTTTTTGACCATTGTGTTTCAGACCACTGTGTTTCTGACCAGTATGTTTCTGACCACTGTGTTTCTGACCACCGTGTTTCTGACCACTGTGTTTCTGACCACTGTGTTCTGACCACTGTGTTTCTGACCACGGTGTTTCTGACCACTGTGTTTCTTACTACTGTGTTTCTGACCACTGTGTTTCTGACCAGTGTGTTTCTGACCACTGTGTTTCTGACCAGTGTGTTTCTGACCAGTGTGTTCCTTACCACTATGTTTCTGACCACTGTGTTTCTGACCAGTGTGTTTCTGACCAGTGTGTTTCTGACCACTGTGATTCTGACCACTGTGTTTCTGACCACTGTGTTTCTTACCAATGTGTTTCTGACCAGTGTGTTTCTGACCAGTGTGTTTCTGACCAGTGTGTTTGTGACCACTGTGTTTCTGACCAGTGTCTGTCTGACTACTGTGTTTGTGACCAGCGTGTTTCTGACCAGTGTGTTTCTGACCAGTGTGTTTCGGACCAGTGTGTTTCTGACCAGTGTGTGTCTGACCACTGTGGTTCTGACTAGTGTGTTTCTGATCAGTGTGTTTCTGAACACCGTGTTTTTGACCACTGTGTTTTTGACTAGTGTGTTTCTGACCACTGTGTTTATGACCAATGTGTTTCTGACCAGTGTGTTTCTGACCAATGTGTTTCTGACCACTGTGTTTCTGACCACTGTGTTGCTGACGCCTGTGCTTCTGACCAATGTGTTTTGGACCAGTGTGTTTCTGGCAAGTGTGTTTCTGACCAGTGTGTTTCTGACCACTGTGTTTCTGACCATTGTGTTTCTGACCAGTGTGTTTCTGACAAAAGTGTTTCTGACCATTGTGTTTCAAACTGGTGTGTTTCTGACCAGTGTGTTTTTGACCAGTGTGTTTCTGACCAATGTGCTTCTGACCACCGCGTTTTTGACCAGTATTTTTCCGACCACTGTGTTTCTGACCAGTGTGTTTCTGACCAGGGTGTTTCTGACTCGTGTGTTTCTGACCACTGTATTTCTGATCACTGTGTTTCTGAACATTGTGATTCTAACAAGTGTGTTTCTGACAAGTTTGTTTCTGACCACTGTGTTTCTGACCACTTTGTTTCTGACCAGTGTGTTTCTGACCAGTGTGTCTATGACCAGTGTGTTTCTGACCAGTGTGTCTATGACCAGTGTATTTCCGACCACTGTGTTCTTGATCAGTGTGTTTCTGACCACTGTGTTTCTGACCAGTGTTTCTGACCAGAGTGTTTCTGACCAGCGTGTTTCTGCCCAGTCTTTTTCTGACCACTGTGTTTCTGACCAGTGTGTTTCTGACCAATGTGTATCTGACCACGGTGTTTCTGACCACTGTGTTTCTGACCACTGTGTTTCTGACCACAGTGTTTCTGACCACTGTGTTTCTGACCACTGTGTTTCTGACCACTGTGTTTCTGACTACTGTGTTTCGGACCAGGGTGTTTCTGACAAGTGTGTTTCTCACCATTGTGTTTCCGACCACTGTGTTTTTGACCAGTGTGTTTCTGACCACTGTGTTTGTGACCATTGTGTTTCTGACAACTGTGTTTGTGACCAGTGTGTTTCTGACCACTGTGTTTGTGACTACTGTGTTTCAGACCAATGTGTTTCTGACCACTGTGTTTCTGACCACTGTGTTTCTGACCACTGTGTTTCTGACCACTGTGTTTCTGACCCCTGTGTTTCTGACCAGTGTGTTTCTGACCACTGTGTTTGTGACTACTGTGTTTCAGACCAATGTGTTTCTGACCACTGTGTTTCTGACCACTGTGTTTCTGACCACTGTGTTTCTGACCACTGTGTTTCTGACCCCTATGTTTCTGACCAGTGTGTTTCTGACCAGTGTGTTTCTGACCACTGTGTTTCTGACCCATGTGCTTCTGACAAGTGTCTTTCTGACCAGTGTGTTTCTGACCAGTGTGTTTCTGACCACTGTGTTTCTGACCACTGTGTTTCTGACCACCGTGTTTCTGACCGGTGTGATTCTGACCACATGAGGTCTAAAATCTGTGTTTGTGACCTCTGTGTCTCTGACCACTGTGTTTCAGACCACTGTGCTTCTGACCACTGTGTTTCTAACCACTGTGTTTATGACCAGTGTGTTTGTGACCAATGTCTTTCTTACAAGTGTGTTTCTGACCACTGTGTTTCTGACCACTGTGTTTCTGACCACTGTGTTTCTGACCAGTGTGATTCTGATCACTGTGTTTATGACCACTGTGTTCCTGGCCAGTGTGTTTCTGACCTGTGTGTTTGTGACCAGTGTGTTTCTGACCACTGTGTTTCTGACCGGTGTGTTTCTGACCGCTGTGTTTCTGACCCCTGTGGTTATGACTAGTGTGTTTCTGACCACTGTGTTTCAGGCCACTGTGTTTCTGACCAGTGTGTTTCTGACCACTGTGTTTCGGACCACTGTGTTTATGACCAGCGTGTTTCTGACCACCGTGTTTCTGACCAGTGTGTTTGTGACCACTGTGTTTCAGACCACTGTGTTTCTGGCCACTGTGTTTCGGACCGGTGTGTTTCTGACCGCTGTGTTTCTGACCCCTGTGGTTATGACTAGTGTGTTTCTGACCACTGTGTTTCAGGCCACTGTGTTTCTGACCAGTGTGTTTCTGACCACTGTGTTTCGGACCACTGTGTTTATGACCAGCGTGTTCCTGACCACTGTGTTTCTGACCACTGTGTTTCTGACCACTGTGTTTCTGACCAATGTGATTCTGACCAGTGTTTTTCTGACCAGTGTGTTTCTGACCAGTGTGATTATGACCAGTGTGTTTATGACAAGTGCGTTTCTGACCAGTGCGTTTCTGACCGCTGTGTTTCTGACCACTGTGTTTCTGACCAGTGTGTTTCTGACCAGTGTGCTTCTGACCACTGTGTTTCTAACAACCTGTTTCTGACCAGTGTGTTTATGACAAGTGTGTCTCTGACCACCGTGTTTCTCACCACTGTGTTTCTTACATCTGTGTTTCTGACCACTCTGTTTCTGACCACTGTGTTTCTGACCACTGTGTTTCTGGCCAGTTTGTTTCTGACCAGTGTGTTTCTGTCCAGTTTGTTTCTGTCCAGTGTGTTTCTGACCACTGTGTTTCTGGCCACTGTGTTTCTGACCAGTGTGTTTCTGACCACTGTGTTTTGGACCAATGTGTTTCTGACGAGCGTGTTCCTGACCACTATTTTTCTGACCAATGTGTTTCTGACCACTGTGTTTCTGACCAATGTGTTTCTGACCAGTGTGTTTCTGACCAGTGTGTTTCTGACCAGTGTGACTATGACCAGTGTGTTTTTGACCAGTGCGTTTCTGACCATAGTGTTTCTATTCAGTGTGTTTCTGTCCACTGTGTTTCTGACCATTGTGTTTCTGACCACTGTGTTTCTGACCACTGTGTTTCTGACCACTGTGTTTCTGACCACTGTGTTTCTGAATTGTGTGTTTCTGACCACTTTGTTTCTGACAACTGGGTTTCTAACCAGTGTGTTTCTGTCCATTGTGTTTCTGGCAACTGTGTTTCTGACCACTGTGTTTCTGACCACTGTGTTTCTGACCACTGTGTTTCTGACCACTGTGTTTCTTACCAGTGTGTTTCTATCCAGTTTGTTTCGGACCAGTGTGTTTCTGACCAGTGTGTTTCTGACCAGTGTGTTTCTGACCACTGTGTTTCTGACCAGTGTGTTTCCGACCAGTGTGTTTCTCACCACTGTGTTTCTGACCACTGTGTTTCTGACCACTGTGTTTCTCACCACTGTGTTTCTGACCAGTGTGTTTGTGATCACTGTGTTTATGACCACTGTGTTTCTGACCAGTGTGTTTCTGACCTGTGTGTTTCTGACCAGTGTGTTTCTGACCAGTGTGTTTCTGACCAGTGTGTTTCTGACCACTGTATTTCTGACCACAGTGGTTATGACCAGTGTGTTTCTGACCAGTGTGTTTCTGACCAGTGTGTTTCTGACCATTGTGTTTCTGGCCAGCGTGTTTCAGTCCAGTGTGTTTCTGACCACTGTGTTTCTGACCACTGGGTTTCTGACCAATGTGTTTCTGACCAGCGTGTTCCTGACCACTGTGTTTCTGACCACTGTGTTTCTGACCACTGTGTTTCTGACCAGTGTATTTCTGACCACTGTGTTTTTGACCAGTGTGTTTCTGACCACTGTGTTTCCGACCAGTGTGTTTCTGACCACTGTATTTCTGACCACTGTGTTTCTGACCAGTGTGTTTCTGACCACTGTGTTTCTGAACAGTGTGTTTCGGACCTCAGCGTTTCTGACCACAGTGTTTCTGACCACTGTGTTTCTGACCAGTGTGTTTCTGACCAGTTTGTTTCTGACCAGTGTGTTTCTGACCACTGTGTTTCTGAACAGTGTGTTTCGGACCTCAGCGTTTCTGACCACAGTGTTTCTGACCACTGTGTTTCTGACCAGTGTGTTTCTGACCAGTTTGTTTCTGACCAGTGTGTTTCTGACCACTGTGTTTTTGACCACTGTGTTTCTGACCAGTGTGCTCTGACCACTGTCTTTCTCACCACTGTGTTTCCGACCAGTGTGTTCTGACCACTGTGTTTCTGACCACTGTGTTTATGACCACTGTGTTTCTGAACACTGTGTTTCTGACCAGTATGTTTCTGACCAATGTGTTTCTGATCACTGTGTTTCTGACCAGTGATTTTCTGACCACTGTGTTTCTGACCACTGTGTTTCTGACCAGTGTGTTTCTGACCAATGTGTTTCTGACCAGTGTGTTTCTGACCACTGTGTTTCTGAACACTGTGTTTCTGACAAGTGTGTTTCTGACCACTGTGTTTCTGACCACTGTGTTTCGAACCAATGTGTTTCTGACCACTGTGTTTCTGACCACTGTGTTTCTGACCAGTATGTTTCAAACCACCGTGTTTCTGAACAGTGTGTTTCCGACCTCCGCGTCTCTGACCACAGTGTTTCTGACCACTGTGTTTCTGAGCAGTGTGTTTCTGACCACTTGTTTGACCCCTGTGTTTCTGTCCACTGTGTTTCTGACCAGTGTGTTTCTGACCAGTGTGTTTCTGACCACTGTGTTTCTGACCACTGTGTTTCTGACCAGTGTGTTTCTAACCACTGTCTGACCACCTTTTGTGTTTCTGACCAGTGTGTTTCTGACCACTGTGTTTCTGACCACTGTGTTTCTGAGCACTGTGTTTCTGACCACTGTGTTTCTGACCAATGTGATTCTGACCACTTGATTCTGACCACTGTGTTTCTTACCACTGTGTTTCTGACCACTGTGTTTCTGACCAGTGTGTTTCTAACCAGTGTGTTTCTGACGAGTGCGTTTCTAACCACTATGTTTCTGACCACTGTGTTTCTGACCACTTTGTATCTGACCAGTGTGTTTCTGACCACTTTGTTTCTGACCACTGTGTTTCTGAGCACTGTGTTTCTGACCACTGTGTTTCTGACCACTGTGTTTCTCACCGCTGTGTTTCTGACCACTGTGTCTCTGACCAGTGTGTTTCTGAGCACTGTGTTTCTGACCAGTGTGTTTGTGACCACTGTGTTTCTCACCACTGCGTTTCTGACCACTGTGTTTCTGACCAGTGTGTTTCTGACCACTGTGTTTCTGACCACTGTGTTTCTAACCAGTGTGTTTCTGACCACTGTGTTTTGGACCAGTGTGTTTCTGACCACTGTGTTTCTGACCACTGTGTTTCTGACCAGTGTGTTTCTGACCACTGTTGTTCTGAACAGTGTGTTTCGGACCTCTGCGTTTCTGACCACAGTGTTTCTGACCACTGTGTTTCTGACCAGTGTGTTTCTGACTAGTGTGTTTCTGACCACTGTGTTTCTGACCACTGCGTTTCTGACCAGTGTGTTTCTGACCAGTGTGTTTCTGACCACTATGTTTCTGACCATTGTGATTCTGACCACTGTGTTTCTGACTACTGCGTTTCTGACCACTGTGTTTCTGACCAGTGTGTTTCTGACTAGTGTGTTTCTGACCACTGTGTTTCTGACCACTGCGTTTCTGACCAGTGTGTTTCTGACCAGTGTGTTTCTGACCACTATGTTTCTGACCATTGTGATTCTGACCACTGTGTTTCTGACTACTGCGTTTCTGACCACTGTGTTTCTGACCAGTGTGTTTCTGACTAGTGTGTTTCTGACCACTGTGTTTCTGACCACTGCGTTTCTGACCAGTGTGTTTCTGACCAGTGTGTTTCTGACCACTATGTTTCTGACCATTGTGATTCTGACCACTGTGTTTCTGACTACTGCGTTTCTGACCACTGTGTTTCTGACCAGTGTGTTTCTGACTAGTGTGTTTCTGACCACTGTGTTTCTGACCACTGCGTTTCTGACCAGTGTGTTTCTGACCAGTGTGTTTCTGACCACTATGTTTCTGACCATTGTGATTCTGACCACTGTGTTTCTGACTACTGCGTTTCTGACCACTGTGTTTCTGACCAGTGTGTTTCTGACTAGTGTGTTTCTGACCACTGTGTTTCTGACCACTGCGTTTCTGACCAGTGTGTTTCTGACCAGTGTGTTTCTGACCACTATGTTTCTGACCATTGTGATTCTGACCACTGTGTTTCTGACTACTGCGTTTCTGACCACTGTGTTTCTGACCAGTGTGTTCCTGACCACTGTGTTTCTGACCACTGTGTTTCTGATCACTGTGTTTCCGACCACTGTGTTTCTGACCAGTGTGTTTCCGACCACTGTGTTTCTGTCCACTGTGTTTCTGACCACTGTGTTTCTGACCACGGTGTTTCTGACCACTGTGTTTCTGACCACTGTATTTCTGACCACTGTGTTTCTGACCGCTGTGTTTCTGACCAGTGTGTTTCTGACCACTGTGTTTCAGACCACTGCGTTTCTGACCTGTGTGTTTCTGACCAGTGTGTTTCTGACCACTGTGTTTCTGACCACTATGTTTCTCACCACTGTGTTTCTGACCAGTGTGTTTCTGACCACTGTGTTTCTGACTACTGTGTTTTTGACCAGTGTGTTTCTGACCACTATGTTTCTGACCATTGTGATTCCGACCACTGTGTTTCTGACTACTGCGTTTCTGACCACTGTGTTTCTGACCAGTGTGTTTCTGACCAGTGTGTTTCTGACAACTGTGTTTCAGACCACTATGTTTCTTACCAGTGTGTTTATGACAAGTGTGTTTCTCACCACTGTGTTTCTGAAGAGTGTCTTTCTGACCAGTGTGTTTCTGACCAGTGTGTTTCTGACCAGTGTGTTTCTGACCACTGTGTTTTTGACCACTGTGTTTCTGACCAGTGTGCTCTGACCACTGTGTTTCTCACCACTGTGTTTCCGACCAGTGTGTTCTGACCACTGTGATTCTGACCACTGTGTTTATGACCACTGTGTTTCTGAACAATGTGTTTCTGACCAGTATGTTTCTGACCAATGTGTTTCTGATCACTGTGTTTCTGACCAGTGATTTTCTGACCACTGTGTTTCTGACCACTGTGTTTCTGACCAGTGTGTTTCTGACCAATGTGTTTCTGACCAGTGTGTTTCTGACCACTGTGTTTCTGACCAGTGTGTTTCTGACCAATGTGTTTCTGACCAGTGTGTTTCTGACCACTGTGTTTCTGAACACTGTGTTTCTGACAAGTGTGTTTCTGACCACTGTGTTTCTGACTACTGTGTTTCGAACCAGTGTGTTTCTGACCACTGTGTTTCTGACCACTGTGTTTCTGACCAGTATGTTTCAGACCACCGTGTTTCTGAACAGTGTGTTTCCGACCTCCGCGTCTCTGACCACAGTGTTTCTGACCACTGTGTTTCTGACCACTGTGTTTCTGACCAGTATGTTTCAGACCACCGTGTTTCTGAACAGTGTGTTTCCGACCTCCGCGTCTCTGACCACAGTGTTTCTGACCACTGTGTTTCTGTGCAGTGTGTTTCTGACCACTTGTTTCTGACCCCTGTGTTTCTGTCCACTGTGTTTCTGACCAGTGTGTTTCTGACCAGTGTGTTTCTGACCACTTCTGACCACAGTACTGTGTTTCTGACCAGTGTGTTTCTGACCAGTGTGTTTCTGACCACTGTGTTTCTGACCACTGTGTTTCTGACCAGTGTGTTTCTAACCACTGTGTTTCTGACCACTGTGTTTCTGACCACTTTGTTTCTTACCAGTGTGTTTCTGACCACTGGTTTCTGACCACTGTGTTTCTGACCAGTGTGTTTCTGACCACTGTGTTTCTGACCAATGTGATTCTGACCACGTGATTCTGACCACTGTGTTTCTTACCACTGTGTTTCTGACCACTGTGTTTCTGACCAGTGTGTTTCTGACCACTGTGTTTCTGACCACTGTGTTTCTGACCA
>SZWC01001806.1:33807-47161 GCA_023375785.1 Penium margaritaceum | reverse complement strand
TGTGTTTCTGACCAGTGTGTTTCTGACCACTGTGTTTCTGACCACCGTGTTTCTTACCAGTGTGTTTCTGACCACTGTGTTTCGGACCACTGTGTTTCTGACCACTGTGTTTGTGACCAGTGTGTTTCTGACCATTGTGTTTCTGACCACTGTGTTTCTGACCACTGTGTTTCTGACCACTGTGTTTCTGAACAGCGTGTTTCTGACTGCTGTGTTTCTGACCACTGTGTCTCTGACCACTGTGTTTGTGACCACTGTCTTTCTGACCAGAGTGGTTTTGACCACTGTGTTTCTGACCAGTGTGTTTCTGACCACTGTGTTTCTCACCAGTGTGTTTCTGACCTGTGTGTTTCGGACCAGTGTGTTTCTGACCACTTTGTTTCTGACCACTGTGTTTTTGACCAGTGTGTTTCTGACCACTGTGTTTCTGACCACTGTGTTTCTGACCAGTGTGTTTCTGACCACTGTGTTTCTCACCAGTGTGTTTCTGACCAGTGTGTCCCTGACCAGTGTGTTTTTGACAATTGTGTTTCTGACCACTGTGTTTTTGACGACTGTGTTTCCGACGAGTGTGTTTCTGACCAGTGTGTTTGTGACCACTGTGTTTTTGACCATTGTGTTTCTGACCAGTGTGTTTCTGACAACTGTGTTCCTGACCACTGTGTTTCTGACCACTGTGTTTCTGACCGCTGTGTTTCCGACCACTATGTTTCTGACCAGTGTGTTTCTGACCAGTGTGTTTCTGAGCACAATGTTTCTGACCAGTGTATTTCTGACCACTGTGGTTCTGACCACTGTGTTTCTGACCATTGTGTTTCTGACCACAGTGTGTGTGACCAGTGTGTTTCTGACCAGTGTGTTTCTGACCAGTGTGTTTCTCACCAATGTGTCTCTGACCACTGTGTTTCTAACCACTGTCTTTCTCACCACCGTGTTCCTGACCACTGTGTTTCTGACCACTGTGTTTCTGACCACTGTGTTTTTGACCACTCTATTTCTGCCCAGTGTGTTTCTGACCAGTCTGTTTCTGACAGTGTGTTTCTGACCACTGTGTTTCTGAACAGTGTGCCTTTGACAAGTGTGTTTCTGACCACTTTGTTTCTGACCACTGTGTTTCTGACCATTGTGTTTCTGACCACTGTGTTTTTGACCAGCGTGTTCTGACAACGGTGTTTCTGACCAGTGTGTTCTCACCACTTTGTTTCTGACCACTGTCTTTCTGACCAATGTGTTTCTGACCACTGTGTTTCTGACCACTGTGTTTCTAATCAGTGTGTTTCTGACCCCATTGTTTTTCACCACTGTGTTTTTAACCACTGCGTTTCTAACCACTGTGTTTCTGACCACTGTGTTTATGACCTCTATGTTTCTGACCCGTGTGTTTCTAACCAGTGTCTTTCTGACTGCTGTGTTTCAGACCACTGTGTTTCTCACCACTGTGTTTCTGACCACTGTGTTTCTGACCACTGTGTTTCTGACCACTGCGTTTCTGACCACTGTGTTTCTGACCAGTGTGTTTCTCACTCCTGTGTTTCTGACCACTGTGTTTCTGACCACTGTTTTTCTGACCAGCGTGTTTCTGACCAGTGTGTTTATGACCACTGTGTTTCTAACCAGTTTGTTTCTGACAAGTGTGTTTCTGACCAGTGAGTTTCTGACTACTGTGTTTCTGACCATTGTTTTTATGACCACTGTGTTTGTGACCACTGTGTTTCTGACCAGTGTGTTTCTGACCAATGTGTTTCTGAGCACTGTCTTTCTGACCGCGGTCTTTCTGACCACTGTGTTTCTGACCACTGTGTTTCTGACCACTGTGTTTGTGACCGGTGTGTTTCTGACCAGTGTGTTTCTGACCACTGTGTTTCTGACCAATGTGTTTCCAACCAGTGTGTTTCTGAGCATTATGTTTCTGAACGGTATGTTTCTGACCACTGTGTTTATGACGGGTGTGTTTCTGACCAGTGTGTTTCTGACCACTGTGTTTCTGACCACTGTGTTTCTGACTGCTGTGTTCCTGACCATGGTTTTTATGACCACAGTGTTTTTAACCACTGTGTTTCCGACCACTGTGTTTCTGACCAGTGTGTTTCTGACCGGTGTGTTCCTGACCACTACGTTTCTGACCACTGTGTTTCTGACCACTGTGTTTCTGACCACAATGTTTATGACCAGTGTATTTCTGACCACTGTGTTTCTGACAAGTGTGTTTCTGACCAATATGTTTCTGACCACTGTGTTTCTGACCAATGTGTTTCCGACCATTGTGTTTCTGAGCATTATGTTTCTGAACAGTATGTTTCTGACCACTGTGTTTATGACGGGTGTGTTTCTCACCAGTATGTTTCTGACCACTGTGTTTCTGACCACTGTGTTTCTGACCGCTGTGTTCCTAACCATTGTTTTTCTGACCATAGTGTTTTCGACCACTGTGTTTCCGACCACTGTGTTTCTGACCAGTGTGTTTCTGACCAGTGTGTTCCTGACCACTGCGTTTTTGACCACTGTGTTTCTGACGAATGTGTTTCTGACCACAATGTTTATGACCATTGTGATTCTGACCACTGTGTTTCTGACAAGTGTGTTTCTCACAAGTGTGTTTCTGACCACCGTGTTTCGAACCACTGTGTTTCTGACCACTGTGTGTCTGACCAGTGAGTTTCTGACTAGTGTGTTTCTGACCAGTGTGTTTCAGACCAGTGTGTTTCTGACCACTGTGTTTCTGACCACTGTGTTTCTGACCACTGTGTGTCAGACCAGTGTGTTTCTGACCTGTGTGTTTCTCACCACCGTGTCTCTGACCAATGTGTTTCTGACCACCGTGTTTCTGACAACCGTGTTTCTGACCACCGTATTTCTGACCACTGTGTTTCCGAGAAATGTGTTTCTGACCACCATGTTTCGGACCACTGTGTTTCTGATCACTGAGTTTCGGACCACTATGTTTATGACCACTGTCTTTCTGACGGCGGTATTTCTGACTAGTGTGTTCTGACCACTGTGTTTCTGACCACTGTGTTTCTGACCACTTTGTTTCCGACATCTGTGTTTTTGACCACTGTGTTCCTGACCACTGTGTTTCTAATCATTGTGTTTCTAACCACTGTGTTTCTGACCATTGTGTTTCTGACCACTGTGTTTCTGACCACTGCGTCTCTGACCACTGTGTTTCTGACCACTGTGTTTCTGATTGGTGTGTTTCTAACCAGTGTCTTTCTGACCGCTGTGTTTCTGACCACTGTGTTTCTAACCACTGTGCTTCTGACCAGTGTGTTTCTGACCACTCTGTTTCAAACCACTGTGTTTCTGACCACTGTCTTTCTGACCACTCTGTTTTTGACCACTGTGTTCCTGACCACTATGTTTTTGACCACTGTGTTTCATACCAGTGTGTTTCGGACTCCTGTGTTTCTGACCATTGTGTTTCTGACCAGCGTGTTTCTGACAAGTGTGTCTATGACCACTGTGTTTCTAACTACTGTGTTTCTGACCAGCGTGTTTCTGACCAGTGTGTTTCTGACCAGTGTGTTTCTGACCACTGTCTTTCTGACCAGTGTATTTCTGACCAGTGTGTTTCTGACCACTGTGTTTCTGACCGGTGTGTTTCTCATCAGTGTGTTTCTGACCAGTGTGTTTCTGACCACTGTATTTCTGACCAAAGGTGTTTCTGACCACTGTGTTTCTGAGCAGTGTGTTTCTGATCACTGTGTTTCCGACCACTTTGTTTCCTACCACTATGTTTCTGACCAGTGTGTTTCTGACCAGTGTGCCCCTGACCACTATGTTTCTGACCAATGTGTTTCTGATCACTGTGTTTCCGACCACTTTGTTTCCTAACGCTGTGTTTCTGACCACTGTGTTTCTGACCACTGTGTTTACGACCACTATGTTTCTGACCACTGTGTTTCTGACCTGCGTGTTTTTGACCACTGTGTTTCTGACCAGTTTGTTTATGACCACCGTGTTTCTGACCACTGTGCTTCTGACCAGTGTGTTCTGACCACTATGTTTCTAAGCACTGTGTTTATGACCACTGTGTTTCTGACCACTGTGTGTCTGACCACTGTGTTTCTGATCACTGTATTTCTGACCACTGTGTTTCTGACCACTGTTTTTCTGACCAGTGTGATTCAGACCATTGTGTTTCTGACCATAGTGTTTCTGACCAGTGTGTTTCTGACCAGTGTGTTTCTGATCAGTGTGTTTCTAACCGCTGTGTTTCTGACCACTGTGTTTCTCACCATAGTGTTTCTGACGACTGTGTTTCTTACCACTGTGTATGTGACCACTGTGTTTCTGACCACTCTGTTTATGACCATTGTGTTTCTGACCACTGTGTTCCTGACCAGTGTGTTTATAACCAGTGTGTTTCTGACTCCTGTGTTTCTGACCAGTGTGTTTCTGACCACTGTCTTTCTGACCAGCGTGTTTCTGACCAGTGTGTTTCTGACCAGTGTGTTTCTGACCAGTGTGTTTCTGACCATTGTGTTTCTGACAAGTGTGTTTCGGACCACTGTACTTCTGACCACTGTGTTTCTGACCATTGTGTTCCTGACCACTGTGTTTCTGACCAGTGTGTTCCTGACCACTGTGTTTCTGACCACTGTGTTTCTGACAACTGTGTGTCTGACCGGTGTGTTTCTGACCACTGTGTTTATGGCTGGTTTGTTTCTGACCAGTGTGTTTCTGACCACTGTGTTTCTGACCGGTGTGTTTCTGACCAATGTGTTTCTGAGCACTGTTCTGACACCTGTGTTTATGACCAGTGTGTTTCTGACCACTGTGTTTCTGACCAGCGTGTCTCTGACCAAGTGTTTCTGACCACTGTGTTTCTGACCAGTGTGTTTTTGACCAGTGTGTTTCTTACTAGTGTGTTTCTGACCACTGTGTTTCTGACCACTGTGTTTCTGACCATTGTGTTTCTGACCACTGTGTTTCTGACCAGTGTGTTTCTGACCACTGTGTTTCTGACCACTATGTTTCTGACCACTGTGTTTCTGATCACGGTATTTCTGACCACTGTGTTTCTGACCACTGTGTTTCTGATCACTGCGTTTCTGACCACTGTGTTTCTGACAACTGTTTTTTCGACCGGTGTGTTTCCGACCACTGTGTTTCTGACCACTGTGTTTATGACCACTGTGTTTCTGACCACCGTGTTTCTGACCACCGTGTTTCTGACCACTGTGTTTATGACCACTGTGTTTCTAACCAGTGTCTTTCTAACCAGCATGTTTCTGACCAGTGTGTTTCTGACAAGTGTGTTTCTGACATCTGTGTTTCTGACCACTGTGTTTCTAACCACTGTGTTTCTGACCACTGTGTTTCTGACTGGTGTGTTTGTGACCAGTGTGTTTCCGACCACTGTGTCTCTGACCAATGTGTTTCTGACCACTGTGTTTCTGAGTAGTGTGTTTCTGACCATTGTGTTTCTGACCGCTGTGTTTATGACCGGTGTGTTCCTGACCAGTGTGTTTATGACCACTGTGTTTCTGACCATTGTGTTTCTGACCGCTGTGTTTATGACCGGTGTGTTCCTGACCAGTGTGTTTATGACCACTGTGTTTCTTACCATGGTGTTTCTGACCACTGTGTTTCTGACCGGTGTGTTTCTGACCACTGTGTTTCTGACCAACGTGTTTCTGACAAATGTGTTTCTGACCACTGTGTTTCTGACCACTGTGTTCTTGACCACTGTGTTTATGACCACCGTGTTCCTGACCACTGTGTTTCTGACCAGTGTGCTCCTGACCAGTGTGTTTCTGACCACTGTGTTTCTGACCACTGTGTGTCTGACCTGTGTGTTTCTGACCAGTGTGTTTCTGACCAGTGTGTTTCTGACCACTGTGTTTGTGACCACTCTGTTTCTGACCAGTGTGTTTCTGACCAATGTGTTTCTGACCACTGTTTTTCTGAGCAATGTGTTTCTGACCACTGTGTTTCTGACCACTGTGTTTCTGATCACTGTGTTTCTGACCACTATGTTTATGACCACTGTGTTTCTGACGGCTGTGTTTCTGACCACTGTGTCTCTGACCACTGTGTTTCTGACCACTGTGTTTCTGATCACTGTGTTTCTGACCACTATGTTTATGACCACTGTGTTTCTGACGGCTGTGTTTCTGACCACTGTGTCTCTGACCACTGTGTTTCTAACCACTGTGTTTTTGACCGGTGTATTTCTAACCAGTCTCTTTCTGACTGCTGTGTTTCTGACCACTCTGTTTTGAACCACTGTGTTTCTGACCACTGTCTTTCTGACCACTCCGTTTCTGACCACTGTGTTTCTAACCACTATGTTTCTGACCACTGTGTTTCTGACGACTGTGTTTCAGACCAGTGCGTTTCCGACTCCTGTGTTTCTGATCACTGTGTTTCTGACCATTGTGTTTCTGACCAGCGTGTTTCTGACCAGTGTGTCTATGACCACTGTGTTTCTAACCACTGTGTTTCTGACCAGTGTGTTTCTGACCACTGTGTTTCTGACCACTGTGTTTCTGACCATTGTGTTTCTGACCATAGTGTTTCTGACCATAGTGTTTCTGACCATAGTGTTTCTGACCATAGTGTTTCTGACCATAGTGTTTCTGACCATAGTGTTTCTGACCATAGTGTTTCTGACCATAGTGTTTCTGACCATAGTGTTTCTGACCATAGTGTTTCTGACCATAGTGTTTCTGACCATAGTGTTTCTGACCATAGTGTTTCTGACCATAGTGTTTCTGACCATAGTGTTTCTGACCATAGTGTTTCTGACCATAGTGTTTCTGACCATAGTGTTTCTGACCAGTGTGTTTCTGACCAGTGTGTTTTTGACCACTGTGTTTCTGACCTGTGTGTTTCTGACCACTGTGTTTCTGATCAGTGTGTTTCTGACCAGTGTGTTTCTGACCACTGTGTTTCTGACCAGTGTGTTTCTGACCAGTGTGCTTCTGACCACTGTGTTTCTGACCACTATGTTTCTGACCAATGTGTTTCTGACCACTGTGTTTCCGATCTCTTTGTTTCCTACCATTGTGTTTCTGACCATTGTTTTTCTGACCAGTGTGTTCCTGACCACTGCGTTTCTGACCACTGTGTTTCTGACCACTGTGTTTCTGACCACTGTGTTTATGACAACTGTGTTTCTGACCACTGTGTTTCTGACCACTGTGTTTATGACAACTGTGTTTCTGACCACTGTGTTTCTGACCAGTGTGTTTTTTACCACTGTGTTTCTGACCAGTTTGTTTATGACCACTGTGTTTCTGACCACTGTCCTTCTGACCAGTGTGTTCTGACCACTATGTTTCTAAGCACTGTGTTTCTGACCACTGTGTTTCTGACCATAGTGTTTCTGACCATAGTGTTTCTGACCATAGTGTTTCTGACCAGTGTATTTCTGACCAGTGTGTTTCTGACCACAATGTTTATGACCAGTGTGTTTCTGACCACTGTGTTTCTGACATGTGTGTTTCTGACCACTGTGATTCTGTTCACTGTGTTTCTGACCAATGTGTTTCCGACCACTGTGTTTCTGAGCATTATGTTTCTGAACAGTATGTTTCTGACCACTGTGTTTATGACGGGTGTGTTTCTCACCAGTGCGTTTCTGACCACTGTGTTTCTGACCACTGTGTTTATGACGGGTGTGTTTCTCACCAGTGCGTTTCTGACCACTGTGTTTCTGACCACTGTGTTTCTGACCGCTGTGTTCCTGACCATTGTTTTTCTGACCACAGTGTTTTCGACCGCTGTGTTTCTGACCACTGTGTTTCTGACCAGTGTGTTTCTGACCAGTGTGTTCTTGACCACTGCGTTTCTAACCACTGTGTTTCTGACCACTGTGTTTCTGACAACAATGTTTATGACCTGTGTGTTTCTGACCACTGTGTTTCTGACAAGTGTGTTTCTGACCAGTGTATTTCTGACCACCGTGTTTCGAACCACTGTGTTTCTGACCACTGTGTGTCTGACCAGTGTGTTTCTGACTAGTGTGTTTCTGACCAGTGTGTTTCTGATCAGTGTGTTTCTGACCACTGTGTTTCTGACCAGTGTGTTTCTGATCAGTGTGTTTCTGACCACTGTGTTTCTGACCACTATGTTTCTGACCACTGTGTGACAGACCAGTGTGTTTCTGACCAGTGTGTTTCTCACCACCGTGTCTCTGACCAATGTGTTTCTGACCACCGTGTTTCTGACCACCGCATTTCTGACCACTGTGTTTCGGAGCAATGTGTTTCTGACCACTGTGCTTCGGACCACTGTGTTTCTGATCACTGTGTTTCTGACCACTATGTTTATGACCACTGTGTTTCTGACGGCGGTATTTCTGACCAGTCTGTTCTGACCACTGTGTTTCTGACCACTGTGTTTCTGACCACTGTGTTTCTGACCACTGTGTTCTGACCACTTTGTTTCTGACCACTGTGTTTCTGACCACTGTGTTTCTGACCACTGTGTTTCTGACCACTGTGTTCTGACCACTTTGTTTCTGACCACTGTGTTTTTGACCACTGTGTTCCTGACCACTGTGTTTCTAATCATTGTGTTTCTAACCACTGTGTTTCTGACCATTGTGTTTCTGACCACTGTGTTTCTGACCAATGCGTCTCTGACCACTGTGTTTCTGACCACTGTGTTTCTAACCACTGTGCTTCTGACCAGTTAGTTTCTGGCCACTCTGTTTCAAACTACTGTGTTTCTGACCACTGTCTTTCTGACCACTCTGTTTCTGACCACTGTGTTCCTGAGCACTATGTTTCTGACCACTGTGTTTCATACCAATGTGTTTCCGACTCCTGTGTTTCTGACCTCTGTGTTGCTGACCATTGTGTTTCTGACCAGCGTGTTTCTGACAAGTGTGTCTATGACCACTGTGTTTCTAACCACTGTGTTTCTGACCAGCGTGTTTCTTACCAGTGTGTTCCTGACCACTGTGTTTCTGACCACTGTCTTTCTGACCAGTGTATTTCTGACCAGTGTGTTTCTGACCACTGTGTTTCTGACCGGTGTGTTTCTGACCACTGTGTTTCTGAGCAGTGTGTTTCTGACCACTGTGTTTCCGACCACTTTGTTTCCTACCACTGTGTTTCTGACCAGTGTGCTTCTGACCAGTGTGTTCCTGACCACTATGTTTCAGACCAATGTGTTTCTGACCAGTGTGTTTCCGACCAATTTGTTTCCTACCACTGTGTTTCTGACCACTGTGTTTCTGACAACTGTGTTTATGACCACTGTGTTTCTGACCACTGTGTTTCTGACCAGTGTGTTTTTGACCACTGTGTTTCTGACCAGATTGTTTATGACCACAGTGTTTCTGACCACTGTGTTCTGACCACTATGTTTCTAAGCACTGTGTTTATGACCACTGTGTTTCTGACCACTGTGTGTCTGACCACTGTGTTTCTGATCACTGTATTTCTGACCACTGTGTTTCTGACCACTGTTTTTCTGACCAGTGTGATTCAGACCATTGTGTTTCTGACCATAGTGTTTCTGACCAGTGTGTTTCTGACCAGTGTGTTTCTGACCAGTGTGTTTCTAACCACTGTGTTTCTGACCACTGTGTATGTGACCACTGTGTTTCTGACCACTCTGTTTATGACCACTGTGTTTCTGACCACTGTGTTCCTGACCAGTGTGTTTATAACCAGTGTGTTTCTGACTCCTGTGTTTCTGACAAGTGTGTTTCTGACCACTGTCTTTCTGCCAGCGTGTTTCTGACCAGTGTGTTTCTGACCACTGTGTTTCTGACCAGTGTGTTTCTGACTATTGTGTTTGTGACAAGTGTGTTTCGGACCACTGTACTTCTGACCACTGTGTTTCTGACCATTGTGTTCCTGACCACTGTGTTTCTGACCAGTGTGTTCCTGACCACTGTGTTTCTGACAACTGTGTTTCTGACCACTGTGTTTCGGACCGGTGTGTTTCTGACCACTGTAATTATGGCTGGTGTGTTTCTGAACAGTGTGTTTCTGACCACTGTGTTTCTGACCGGTGTGTTTCTGACCAATGTGTTTCTGA
Organism: Penium margaritaceum; assembly: GCA_023375785.1. Taxonomy (NCBI): domain Eukaryota; kingdom Viridiplantae; phylum Streptophyta; class Zygnematophyceae; order Desmidiales; family Peniaceae; genus Penium; species Penium margaritaceum. The sequence goes on along the minus strand of SZWC01001806.1, from coordinate 37,159 downwards.
GCACTGTTCTGACACCTGTGTTTATGACCAGTGTGTTTCTGACCACTCAGTTTCTGACCAGCGTGTTTCTGACCAAGTGTTTCTGACCACTGTGTTTCTGACCAGTGTGTTTTTGACCAGTGTGTTTCTGACTAGTGTGTTTCTGACCACTGTGTTTCTGACCACTGTGTTTCTGACCATTGTGTTTCTGACCACTGTGTTTCTGACCAGTGTGTTTCTGACCACTGTGTTTGTGACCACAATGCTTCTGACCACTGTGTTTCTGATCACGGTGTTTTTGACCACTGTGTTCCTGACCACTGTGTTTCTGACCACTGTGTTTCTGACCAGTGTGTTTCTGACCACTGTGTTTGTGACCACAATGCTTCTGACCACTGTGTTTCTGATCACGGTGTTTTTGACCACTGTGTTCCTGACCACTGTGTTTCTGACCACTGCGTTTCTGACCACTGTGTTTCTTACAACTGTGTTTTCGACTGGTGTGTTTCCGACCACGGTGTTTCTGACCACTGTGTTTATGACCACTGTGTTTCTGACCACCTTGTTTCTGACCACTTTGTTTCTGACCACTGTGTTTCTGACCACTGTGTTTCTGACTGGTGTGTTTGTGACCAGTGTGTTTCTGACCACTGTGTCTCTGACCAATGTGTTGCTGACCATTGTGTTTCTGACCGTTGTGTTTATGACCGGTGTGTTCCTGACCAGTGTGTTTATGACCACTGTGTTTCCTACCACGGTGTTTCCGACCACTGTGTTTCTGACCACTGTGTTTCTGACTGGTGTGTTTGTGACCAGTGTGTTTCTGGCCACTGTGTCTCTGACCAATGTGTTGCTGACCATTGTGTTTCTGACCGTTGTGTTTATGACCGGTGTGTTCCTGACCAGTGTGTTTATGACCACTGTGTTTCCTACCACGGTGTTTCCGACCACTGTGTTTCTGACCGGTGTGTTTCTGACCAGTGTCTTTCTGACCACTGTGTTTCTGACCACTGTGTTCCTGACCACTGTTTTTATGACCACTGTGTTCCTGACCACTGTGTTTCTGACCACTGCGTTTCTGACCACTGTGTTTCTTACAACTGTGTTTTCGACTGGTGTGTTTCCGACCACGGTGTTTCTGACCACTGTGTTTATGACCACTGTGTTTCTGACCACCTTGTTTCTGACCACTCTGTTTCTGACCACTGTGTTTCTGACCACTGTCTTTCTGACCAGTGTGTTTCTGACCAGTGTGTTTCTGACTAGTGTGTTTCTGCCATCTGTGTTTCTGAGCAATGTGTTTCTAACCACTGTGTTTCTGACCACAGTGTTTCTGACTGGTGTGTTTGTGACCAGTGTGTTTCTGGCCACTGTGTCTCTGACCAATGTGTTGCTGACCATTGTGTTTCTGACCGTTGTGTTTATGACCGGTGTGTTCCTGACCAGTGTGTTTATGACCACTGTGTTTCCTACCACGGTGTTTCCGACCACTGTGTTTCTGACCGGTGTGTTTCTGACCAGTGTCTTTCTGACCACTGTGTTTCTGACCACTGTGTTCCTGACCACTGTTTTTATGACCACTGTGTTCCTGACCACTGTGTTTCTGACCACTGCGTTTCTGACCACTGTGTTTCTTACAACTGTGTTTTCGACTGGTGTGTTTCCGACCACGGTGTTTCTGACCACTGTGTTTATGACCACTGTGTTTCTGACCACCTTGTTTCTGACCACTCTGTTTCTGACCACTGTGTTTCTGACCACTGTCTTTCTGACCAGTGTGTTTCTGACCAGTGTGTTTCTGACTAGTGTGTTTCTGCCATCTGTGTTTCTGAGCAATGTGTTTCTAACCACTGTGTTTCTGACCACAGTGTTTCTGACTGGTGTGTTTGTGACCAGTGTGTTTCTGGCCACTGTGTCTCTGACCAATGTGTTGCTGACCATTGTGTTTCTGACCGTTGTGTTTATGACCGGTGTGTTCCTGACCAGTGTGTTTATGACCACTGTGTTTCCTACCACGGTGTTTCCGACCACTGTGTTTCTGACCGGTGTGTTTCTGACCAGTGTCTTTCTGACCACTGTGTTTCTGACCACTGTGTTCCTGACCACTGTTTTTATGACCACTGTGTTCCTGACCACTGTGTTTCTGACCACTGCGTTTCTGACCACTGTGTTTCTTACAACTGTGTTTTCGACTGGTGTGTTTCCGACCACGGTGTTTCTGACCACTGTGTTTATGACCACTGTGTTTCTGACCACCTTGTTTCTGACCACTCTGTTTCTGACCACTGTGTTTCTGACCACTGTCTTTCTGACCAGTGTGTTTCTGACCAGTGTGTTTCTGACTAGTGTGTTTCTGCCATCTGTGTTTCTGAGCAATGTGTTTCTAACCACTGTGTTTCTGACCACAGTGTTTCTGACTGGTGTGTTTGTGACCAGTGTGTTTCTGGCCACTGTGTCTCTGACCAATGTGTTGCTGACCATTGTGTTTCTGACCGTTGTGTTTATGACCGGTGTGTTCCTGACCAGTGTGTTTATGACCACTGTGTTTCCTACCACGGTGTTTCCGACCACTGTGTTTCTGACCACTGTGTTTCTGACCAACGTGTTTCTGACCAATGTGTTTCTGACCACTGTGTTTCTGAGCAATGTGTTTCTGACCACTGTATTTCTGACCACTGTGTTTCTGATCACTGTGTTTCTGACCACTTTGTTTACGACCACTGTGTTTCTGACGGCTGTGTTTCTGACCACTGTGTCTCTGACCACTGTGTTTCTCACCACTGTGTTTCTGACCGGTGTATTTCTAACCAGTCTCTTTCTGACTGCTGTGTTTCTGACCACTGTGTTTCTAACTACTGTGCTTCTGACCAGTGTGTTTCTGACCACTCTGTTTCGAACCTCTGTGTTTCTGACCACTGTCTTTCTGACCACTCCGTTTCTGACCACTGTGTTTCTGACCACTATGTTTCTGACCACTGTGTTTCAGACCAGTGCGTTTCCGACTCCTGTGTTTCTGATCACTGTATTTCTGACCATTGTGTTTCTGACCAGTGTGTTTCTGACCACTCTGTTTCTGACCAGTGTGTTTCTGACTAGTGTGTTTCTGACATCTGTGTTTCTGACCAATGTGTTTCTAACCACTGTGTTTCTGACCACAGTGTTTCTGACTGGTGTGTTTGTGACCAGTGTGTTTCTGACCACTGTGTCTCTGACCAATGTGTGGCTGACCATTGTGTTTCTGACCGTTGTGTTTATGACTGGTGTGTTCCTGACCAGTGTGTTGATGACCACTGTGTTTCTTACCATGGTGTTTCCGACCACTGTGTTTCTGACCGGTGTGTTTCTGACCACTGTGTTTCTGACCACTGTGTTT
>SZWC01001805.1:196020-251043 GCA_023375785.1 Penium margaritaceum | reverse complement strand
GTCGTCGTCGCCAGAAACATCTGTGACCCGATGACCCGCAGATACGTGGTCACATCAACTGGCTCCCCCACAACAGCTGGGTCGTGACTTTTTAGCTTCACCTGGCCATCGGGTGACATGGGTGAGGATGCGCTAGGCACGAGGGGCAAGTCCTCGGCAAAGCGAGTGGAAAGGGTCTGCACATAGGCAGCCTGGTGGACATGCAGGATGCCCTGGGAGTGATCATGCTTGAGCTCCATGCCCAGGAAGACTCGGGCAGACCCGAGATCCTTCATCTGGTAGGCGACGTGCAGCAGGTCCTTGACGCGCTCGATGGCTGCCGTGTCTGGCGACGCAATGAGGAGATCGTCGATGTAGACTAGAACCGTGGCGAAGGTCTGACCTCGCGGGCTGACGAATAGTGCGGGGTCAGCGGTGTTGCGCTGGAGGCTGCCACGGAGAAGCATACTGCTGATCTCCTGGTTCCAGCACCGAGGCGACTCATTCAGGCCATAGAGGGCCTTCCGTAGCCGCCAAACTCTCCCAGTGCTGTCGTTGAAGCCCAGTGGTTGTGTCATGTAGAGCTCCTCACCCTCGAGTGAGCCATGGAGGAATGCGTTGCTCACATCCATCTGATGCAACTTCCACCCGTGCTAGGGAACCAGGCTGAAGAGAGCCCGGCTAGTGGAGAGCCGGCCAACTGGGGCGAAGATCTGGTCGTAATCGACCCCAGGGACCTGAGCGAACCCCTTTGCTGTGAGACGGGCCTTGTACTTGTCCAATGATCCGTCACGCTTCCACTTACGCTGAAAGACCCACTTGGCACCAATGGCCTTCCGACCTGGAGGGAGGTCGACGAGGTCATACACGTGGTGCTGTCGGATAGCAGAGAGCTCCCCGGCACAGGCAGCATCCCAGTGTGCGGCCTGAGGGGAGGCTCGAGCCTCGCATAGGGTGGAAGGGTCCTCTGGGCGCGCTGTGGACCGGACTGAAAGGGCGTGTGCATCACGGGCCCCAGGTGGGATGCGTGCGAGTGCAGCCACAACAGCATGCCGATGCTCGTGATAAAGCATGGCGTACCCCTATGCAGAGCCCGGGTGAAGGTCTGCGATGATGGCAGAATTGGTCAGGCCGAGAGCCTCTGTGCCAGGGTCCCCACTCACGACCGTGGGAGTGTAGGAGACACGTGGAACCACATGGGGTCGAGGTGCCACGGGACGGGGAGCGACGGTCTGCGCGCTCACTTTCGGCCAAGGTCGGAGGCTGCCGCCTGGGCAACGTGTGTAGCGCTGTCGGGCAGAAGATGGTGCTGAGTCCGACGGGCCGACGGAGGCGGACAGGGCTACTGGTCCGGAGGAGCCAGCAGACGCAACACGCGCTGCTCGGCCAGAGGGTTCAGCGAACACAGCTGGGGCTGCCGGCCCGGAGGGGCGAGCTGACGCGACTGGGGCTGCTGGCCCGGAGGGGTCAGCGGATGCGATTGGGGCTGCTGGCCTCGAGGGGCCAGCAGACGCGACTGGGGCCGTCAGCCCGGAGGGGCCAGCGGACGCGACTGGGGCTGCCGGCCCGGAGGGGCCAGCGGACGCGACTGGGGCTGCCGGCCCGGAGGGGCCAGTAGACGCGATTGGGGCAGCTGGCTCGGAGGAGCCAGCGGACGCGACGGGGGCTGCCGGCCCGGAGGGGTCAGCGGACGCGAGTGGGGCTGCTAGCTCGGAGGGGTTAGCGGACGCGACTAGGGCTGCCGGCTCGGAGGGGCCAGCGGACGCGGCTGGGGCTGGCGGCTCGGAGGGGTCAGCGGACGCGTTTGGGGCTGCTGGCCCGGAGGGGTCAGGGGACGCGACTGGGGCTGCCGGCCCGGAGGGGCCAGCGGACGCGGCTGGGGCTGCCGGCCTTGAGGGACGGAGTGATCTGTCACCCGGAAGCGACAGGATGGAGGTTGAGCTCGAGACCAGGGACGAAGAGAATATCGGTCAGAAAGACGTCACCGGCCGGACCACGGAAACAAACGACGCCTACCCCACGGACAGGCAACACCTGTCCGGAGCCCGTCCAGACATCGGAGACATCGTCGACGGGACCGAGCATACTGAAGGCCTCGCAAGAGGCTGTCATGTGATGCGTGGCCCCGGAGTCGATGATGCAGGTCTCAGCAGGGTCCTGGACAGGGGTCGCCAAATCAGTCACGGTCACATGGCAGCAAGCGAGGGACACGGACACGGTGGAAGGAAGCGCGAAACGAGACTGCTAGTCGTCAAGCAATGCAATGTCATCAAGGAGTGGGGTGGGGGAGATCACGGGAGATGACGAGATAGACGAGGGAATGGGACACGACCGCAGCTTAGTCTCAGTCATGCAGGGATGGGCCGGAGGGAAGGAGGTGACGCAACTCGCACTTCCCTGGGGAGGAGGGCGAGGGAGGCCAAGCTGGAGCGCGATGAACTATTCCAGCTATCGCTCTCGGGATGACGGCCCAGGAGTGGAGACGGAATGCGGAGTGACGGTGCCGGAGCCCGGGTAGTAGGAGGGATGAGCCGGTGAAGGAAGCGGAGGTGCCGACGGCTGAGCGTAGTACTGCGGCGGGTAGTACTGCTGCGATGCGGGTGTCTACAGGACAGGCGGAGCTGTCGGAGTGGCAGAGCTGTTGGACGAGGTCGGAGTGACAGGACCAGCAGCAGCGACGACGGCAGAGGCGAGGCGGCGCTCCCGCTGGCGTCGCATGGTGGCGATGACGCGGGCCTCGTCCGTCGGGAGAGGGCACGTGTACCACCTGTGCCCGGGCTGGCCACAATTGTGGCAGACGGAGCCGCTACCGCTGGAACCGGTCGATGACTGCTGCTGCTGCTGTTGCGATGGACCCTTGGCCTTCTTGTTCCGGCTTTTCTTCTTCTTCCCCGAGGGCGATGGGGAAGCTGCGACGGGGGAGACAATGGCCACGGAGGAAATGGCAGGGGCGGCGACGGCAGGGGATGCAAGGGCCACCGCGCGATGGAGCTGGGACTCCTGGCGAGCTTCCTCAATGCGGAGGAAGAGCTCATATGCCCAGGGCATGAGAGTGCCTTGGGCCTCCATGGTCGAGAGTATGTCCTGAGGGTAGTGGACGAAGACGTCCGCGTATGCGCTGGTGGCGCCGCGCTTGATGGTGAGGAGCGTGGACAGAGGGGGCGGAGCAGATTTATCGAGACGACGGAGGATGTCCTCCGCCCGTTGCCAGTAGGCAGTGACCGTCTCGGTCTCCCCCATGTGCAGGGAGTTGAACTCTCGGAGCAAACGGCTGATCTTAGCGTCGCTGGACAGGCGATGGGGTCTGGTGAGGACGTGCCATGCGGCTGCAGGGTCAGGGATGTCACCAGCGGTGAAGTCGCTGAGGAAGGGCTCCAGGGCAAGGCGGGAAGCTGGGGGGGCGCCTGGTACAAGGGCGCGGACGGCGCAACCAGCATCATATAGCTGATCGGCCTGGGTGGAGTCGTAAGGGAGGGTGTAGTAGGCCCACAGCCCCTCACCCTGCGCCCAGATCCGGAAGCTGAGCTCCCAGCTCCGGAACTGCTCGCCGGCCTAAAGCGGCGGCGGCGGTGTCTCAAAGTGCTTCTGCCTACGGCCGGCACCCAGAGTGGGGCCAAGGACGGAGGCTACTGTTTGTCGTTGGCGCTGATTCTTCTGCTAAGCTAGGTAGTACGTGGCGGCAGACACAACTAGGCTAGCGTGCCCTAGAGGGGTGAACGACGGCAGCGCGCTGGTGGCAGTGTGGGAGGCGACTGGCTGTAGCGCTGCGAGCTGCTGTGTCAAGGCGACGAGTTGTTGTTGAAGAGCAACAAGTGGGTCAGGGGTGCCGCCAACGTTACCAGTGGGCTGCTGCTACTGCTGCTGCTGCTGTTGTAGGGGCGGCGGCTGCGGCTACTGCAGCGGTGGTGGCTGCTGCTGTATGGGCGGCGGCTGCTGCTGTTGTAACGACGGCGGCTGCTGCTGTAGAGGTGGCGGCTGCTGCTGTAGAGGTGGCGCCTGCTGCTGCTGCAACGGTGGCGGCTGCTGTTGCTGAGGCTGCGGCGGCTGCTGTTGCTACTGATTCGGCTGCTGCTGGTGCGGCGGCGGCAGCTGCTGTTGCCGTGGCGGTGGCGGCTGCTCCTGCTGCTGCGGCGGCGGAAGCTGCTGCTCCTGCGGCGGCGGCAGCTACTGCTGCTGCAGCGGCGGCGGGTGCTGCTGCTGCTGCAGCAGTAGTTGCAAGAAAGGAGGGGTAGGGGTCCCCCCACTAGAGGAGGACCCCTCCTCGCCGGGACTCCCAGCCATGTCTTAGTGTCCCTTTTTTTTGTCCTGTCTTTGTGTTGCTGATGTCAGCAGGAGATGGGAGTAGTGGGGAGTCTACACCCTGCTTTGGCCTCCCCCCTTTCCCCTTTCCCCCCCCTTCCTCTCCCTTCTTTTTTTTTTCTTGTTGATGACGTCAGTAGTGACGTCAGTAGTGACTTCAGCAGAGGGGTGCTGCAGTCAGCAGCGGCGAATGTTGGGGCCGCCGCTGCTGCTGTTGGTACTGATGCTGCTGCAGCCGCTGCTGCTATTGTTGTTGTTGCTGCTGCTGCTGATACTACTGCTGCTGCTTGCTGCTGCTGCTGCTGTTGCTGCTGGTGCTGCAGCTGCTACTGCTGTCGCTGCTGCTGCTGCTAATACTGTTTGCTGCTACTGCTGCTGCTGCTACTGAAGCTGCTGCTGCGGGTGCTGCAGCTGATGCTGCTGTTGCTGTTGCTGCTGCAGTTGCAGCTGCAGCTGCTGTTGCTGCGAGCTGCAGCAGTTGCTGTGGCTGCTGCTGAGCGCTGTTGCAGCTGTTGTGTGCTACAGCAGCTGCTCGCTGCAGCTCCGGGCTGCTACAGCAAGCTTCGGGGGTGGGGGATTTTTTTGTTGCCTTTTTTTTTGTTTTTTTTCTTTGTCACAATGGGCAGCAGCCTGCTGTCTGCTACAAGCAGCGGGCTGCTGCTCGCCGGGCAGTAGCGAGTTGCTGCTCGCTGGCAGTAGCGCGCTGTTGCTCGCTGGACAGCAGCGAGCTGTTGCTCGCTGGCAGTAGCGAGCTGCTGCTCGCTGCTTCCTCGCTGCGAGCAGCGAGCAACAGCAGCGGCGGCTGGCAGCTGCCAGCTGCTGCTCGCTGCTGCTGCTGCTGCTGCTGGCAGCTGCTGCAGCCCGCTGTTGCTGCACGCTACTACAGTTGCTGCGTGCTGCGGCTGCTGCCTGCTGCCGCTGCGGGCTGCTGCTGTAGCTGGCTGCTGCTGCGCGCTACTGCTGCTGCTGCTGCTGTTGTGAGCTGCTGCTGCTGCGGGCTACTACGAGCTGCTGCTTTTGCCTGCTGCTACTCGTGGTTCCAGTCACTGCACCTGGGTGACGTTGCCGCTTGCGTCGTTGTCCACAGACGTCAGACGCCGTCTGCCGCTCACCTCCTCGCGTCACACGTGGGGGTCAGTGCTGCCGAAAAAATTTCGGCAGCATTTCCCCTGGCCCAGTGGCCGTGGGAAAAAATCTGACGCCGCCACCAGGAGGGTCAATGCTGTCGGAAAAAATCCGGCAGCATTTCCCCTGGCCCAGTGGCCGTGGGAAAAAATCTGACGCCGCCACCAGGAGGGTCAATGCTGTCGGAAAAAATCCGGCAGCATTTCCCCTGCACTGGCGCGTATGGGGGTCCGCCGGCGTTGTCTGGCATCTGTTCGCCAGTCTTCTGCTGTTGCTGCTACGCTCTGGCTCTGATACCAAGAAGGAAAGTGTATGTAGCAGGTTGGGGCAGCAGCATTGTTTGATGCAGCGTGCGGGCTTCCACGCTCGTTGCTTAAGTCAGCTGCCCCCTCAGTCTGCTACTCTAGAGTCTAAGTCTGGAAGCTCTGGGTTTGTTACTCAGAAACGCGCGCGCCAGAGTTAGCGCCAGAAAGCAGCTGAAAACTGATAGTAACTGATTAGGAATGAAGAATGAACAGCAATGGGGGACCCCTCCAAGTTCTAGCCCCCCCCCCTCCCCATCTCTATAGAGCTTGTTACTCAGGTCATCAGCCAATCAGAAAACAACTAATTTCAGGCTGGCAGGTTTTCTCGGTGAGGCCTGCCAGACGGCAGACAGCCCAAAACCCAGGCGTGATCCGTTTTGCCTGAAAACGGGACCATACCATAATACCGTTGCTGTGAACGCAGCCGTGCGGTCAGAATCAGCTAGAAAAATAGTAGCGAGGAGTTATGGCAGCCTGAACCCAGGCAGTACCCACGACGGTTTATGCTGCCGAACATGCAACATGCAACAGGGACCCTAGGCAGCGCATGACGACGCAGGCACGACAGGATGCGCTGGACGCATGTAGACAGCGACTGTGGTGGCAGTGACGGCCGGCAGCGCGACCGCCGAGGAGGCCTACCGATGGAGCTAAACACGTCGCTGGAGAGAGGGGGCTCCAACGAACTGCGAGACGACCTCAGCGTGCGTCGGTTCCACCGGATGACACTCCATCAGCGTCGATTCTCGCCGTCACTCATCTGCACGCCGATGTACACAAGCCGGGAGGACACAACAGAGCACAATGAGCGCAAAAAACCAACAGGTTGTACGTGTAAGGGTTACCCACAAAACCAACGACGTCGTGCGGGAACGCTGAGTGCAGCTGGGCAGCAGGAACGTCGGGATCGCCGTACGGCAAAGGGTCGTCCCTAATAGAATGGGGATGGGAGACGCTTACCTGACGATGATGTGACGCGCGAGCAGACCGTGCTGAGGCGGACTCGGACCCCCGGTCGCTGCTCATGCCACGACGACGTCGTTCATGTCGGTGCAACGTTCCCCTGTTATAGTATTCCGCCAACGCGGCTGCATCTGGAACGTCACTGTGCGCCAGTGTGACAACTGAGGTAGGAGAAAGGCGGACGTCCTTTGCAACTCCTGTTGCAAGTGCAGCAGCTGAGACTGCAGCAGCCGTCTCTGGAGAGATGTATGGCTGCTGCTGCGGGTGCTGACGTTGCAGATGTCGCTTTGCGGCTGCTGCTGCTACTGCTGTCGCTTTGCTACTGCTGTTGCTGCTGTTGTCGCTCTGCTGCTGCTACTGCTGCTGCTGCTGCTGCTGCTGCAAGTGGATCGACACCTGTTGTTGCTGCAGCTGGGGACAAAGACAGCTGCAATGACCTCTGACGACTATGGTGGGAGACAGGCGGGAGTTCCTTACAGCTACCTCTGCAAGTGCGGCAGCTATGACTGCAGCAGTCGTCTGTGGCTGTTGCCCCCTGTGCACTTGAACTCTGACTACTGCCGTTGCGGCTGTCGCTTTGCGGCTATTGCTGCTGCAGCTATTGCTTTGCTGCTGCTATCGCTTTGCTGCTGCTGCTGCTGCTACTGCTGCTGCTGTCGCTTTGCTGCTACTGCTGCTGCTGCTGTCGCGTGCGTATCTATGGCAGTTGATGAGGAGAATGCGATGGCAGCAGTGGCTGCAAGCGCCCGTGCTCTGGAGTGCAATTGCTGTTGTTGTAGCTGCAGCTATTGCACTCGTAGTCGCTGTTGAGAAGGCTGCAAATTAGGGCGTGGTGGTGCTGCTGCTCAAGCTGCTGCCGCAGATGAGGCAGTTGCAGGTCTGCAGCACCCGCGGACGGGAGCAATCCCGCGGGGGCGAATGAAGGAAACACCCGCGGGTGTCCGCTCGATGCTCCTGCTGCTGCCCACCACAAGATGGGTGCGGGTAGGCAGCTGTCTCAGGAGGGTGCTCTACAGCAGATCGGGGTGCTTCTCATGACTGAAGTGGCGGCAGAAGCGGTGGTGGCGACGAAGACTGGCCGCACACCAGGAACGAGCGCTCGATTCACGAGCTCACTACCTCCTCTCTCCACTGCTCTGATACCAGAGGAAAGAGGATCCTGGTAGGGGGGAGAGGGAGGGTCAAGGGAAGCACGAGCCAAGCACGCTCGAGGCAAAACGCCATGAACGACGACGGTTTTTGTGAAGAAAACGCAAGTGTGAGAGTCACATCGAACAGAGGTGTATGGCGGGCACCGAGCAGCTGGCGGGGTGACGAGCGGGCGAGCAGCGAGCCCACCCTCGCTCTCACCCATACCAAGCTAGGGTCGAGCCTGGACCTGTTCCACACATTAATCTGCTATCAAGAACATGCAAGTCCAGGCCGCGTGAACAACCCGGCCACGATTTCCCCCTTCTCAAACAATTGCCACTAGGAACCCTAGTGTCATCAAGAGTTTATGTTGTGAGATGCTGTGGTAGGGGGAACACTCAATACTGTGAGTTCCTCTGGATTTTCTTCTCTGAATGCCCACGAGTCACCACCACTTGAGGTATAGAGTCAGCACCGATGTCCCTCCAGCATCAGTCACCTGCGTCAGTGCGGTGAGTGTGCAGCGAGGCCAGAGGTCACAACGTGTCTGTGGCACATAAACCAACAGGGGGGGAGAGAGGGGGGGGATGAGGAAACCCCCTTAGCAATGCATTGTTTGAGGCTATGCTCTGAGAGACAACACAACAGCCGGTGATGGGAAAGGTGGAGAGACGACAATGACATGCTTAGAAATGTACGAGTTATATATTGGAATGAGCGAGAGGGGAAGATTGTTGGTATGTCAATTACGGTGACCCCTGGAGCTGTTTCCACTCAATTGTTGGAGTGCAGTGATGTTCGAAGGCTACTTGAACAACATCGGCTTGAGTTGGCACTTCCTCATGTGCTCACTAAAGTTTTCTCCAGACCTGCTCCCGTGGTCCATGTCCTTGGTGTTATCCTTACTTGTGACTAGGTTTGTTCTGTAAGCTTTTCATTTGTGCACCTTTTACCTTTTTTTGATTTATCATTCTGACAGTTGAGTAGCTCGTACAACTGCCACGTTCTAGCCAGTTGATGTGAGGGAGTTTCTAGCTGGGTTTAAGCTTTCCACAGTGTTGAAGTTCGTTGGCCACTCACAACTCTATGCCCTCTTGTCTCCCACACTCTGCACATACATGTACAGATCAAGTGACAATTGCCTTACCTGGGGAAGCGTCAGGCGTGTCCGTCCTGGTTGCAGCCATTGACGTCCACAAGCTACTGCTGCTGCTTGACCCTGGAGTGCCTTTTGGCACACACATTGCCATTGCATGACTCTGTATGATTCTGTGATGCGGTAGATGCTAGGGCTTGTACATTCTCACTGCCGTGCCGTGCATCATGTTTTCTTACCTTGCATGTTCTGGGGGAGTTGCATGTTTCCCGGGTGCTGATCCTTAGGGGGCCACCATGCCGGCATTGGATGTGCACTGGTGAGCAGCCACCCTCGGATTATTCCGAGTGGTCGGGCTCGACCCCCAGGTGGCGGCACTCGCTCACCCGAGCGTGATGCTCGAGGTGGGTGTGTGCTCACCGGTACTAACCTCGCTCGCTCCCCACACTCTTGTTGTCTTGGTTGAGTGCAAAGTTCTGAGTAACTTACCGCATCCATGGCGTGTCTTGCGCACCGTTGCTCGTTGCTCTCACCTGCCCCATCTTACATGGGTTAACCAGGAAGATTCCTAGTAACTACTGGTATCAGAGCAAGTGAGGATTCTATCCCACAACTAGTCGATCCTGGTCCTTATGTCTCCTCGCCCCGCGACTCTCGTGGCCCATGCATCACCGTAGCAGTCCATCTACACCGCCGGCCGATTCTTCGGCCCTGAGCAGCAGCACCTAGTGGTGCTACATCCCCATTCTCCACCATCTTGCAGCAGCACATCCACACTCACAACCAACGTCTCGACAGTTCTCCTCGGCTGCTCGTCTTGGGTGTGCCCTCGCCCGCTTTTGGGTACTCGGTGGCTCTCCGCTGCTCCCAGCTGCTCTCAGGTGCTCCCTGCCACCAGTTGCTCTTCCAACTACTCTCAACTGCATTCGTTGCTCTCTCCGGCTCCCCCTTGAATGGGCTAGGCTGCCCTTGGCTGCCCGTGGCCCTCGAGTGCTCTCTCGCCCGCCCTCAGGTGCTCGATAACCCTCCGCTGCTCCCAAATCTCTCCGGTGCTCCCTGCCTTCGGCTGCTCTCTCAGCTGCTTCCAGCCGTTCTCTTGGCTCCCCATGATTGTCCTCGCATGCACCCACCCACTCTCCATTTCCCGTACCTCTCAGGTTTCCTCTCGCCCACTCTCGGATGCTAGGTGTCTCTCCGCTGCTCTCAGCTGCTCTTAGGTACTGCCTGGCCTCTTAGCTTCCCTCGGCTACCTTCAGCTACTATCGGTTGTCCCTGCAGCCATGACTGCCACCCTGGATTTTCCACCTCTTGACGGGCCTCCTGACGAGGAACTCGATTCTCCTTGCACTGTTGCACGCCATCCTGATCACGGGTGGGAGGACCCTCGGATCATCGACCCCCAATACCACCTGACGACGACACGCCTCTCTGATTTCGTGTGCTGGAATCCTCCTATTGGCGTGAGGAACTGGCCGCACATGCTGAGAGGGAGGAAGAGGAGATTAACCGACAGGTTTACACGGCCGACAGCCTGCCACCGTCATCACCACGTCCCTCAAACATGCAACCACCTACCGGGCCACAGTCATCCACTGCTGGATCTGCCTCCAACACCTCTCCAGGTCCCTCCACCGCTTCAGCCGCATGTGCTGATCCAACTCTGACTCCGGAGGTCCCAGGTGTCATCCCCGTTCTTCCAGCTCATACAGACTCCATCGGCCTAGCCGGGGCCATCCTTGACACAGCTGCAGGGGCCGCAGCAACCTTTGCTGCCACTGCCCGTGCGTGCAGAGCTCCCACCCAGACTACGGTGGGCCGTGCAGCAGAAGCCTACTCGCACGTAGCAACCTCTCTTATGTTGATTGCTGCTGCAGCTGCCAGCATCGCCACCCAAGTAACGGCAGGGGCTGCCTTTGTTGCCATTGCCGCCTCATCTGCCTCTGACTCCACTTCAGCCGCTGTCAGCTCCATTCGCGCCTCCACCACATCCGCAGTCCTGAACCCCACAGGTGCTCCTCGGGAGCTGACACCACAAGTGACCACAGGGGTCTTAGTTGCATTTGCATCTACAGCAGTGGCTGGAGCCACTGTCACTGGCCTTCTCTGTCTGACCGTGGCTGCTGCGGGGTGGGTCGCCGTTCTCTTCTCCCCAGCGGTGGCCGTGGTGGCCCCTCTCTTCGCGCTGCTGCCCCATCACTAGTTCGATGAGCACCCTCTGCACACTGCATTGCATATCCTCTTATCCTACCCCTTCTCCTCAGTGCATCCGTGTTTGCATTCTCTCATCATGCCTGGATCAGAGGATACTCTGGAAGCCCTCTAGGCTGCTCTTAGTGAGGCACAAGCACAGCGTCAGAAAGCTCAAGATGAGCTTCATCAAGAACGGGAAGCACAGCACAAGCTAGCAACCACAGTGGCCTCATCATTCCTTCAGCTTCTCCGCTCTGTTCTAGCCTTTGCTGCTATCCTCCCTGCTGCACAGCCAGGTTCAGTTAACTCATCAGCTCCACACACCGATGGGGTTGCCAACTCCTCTTCTCCCGCTCTCTCGACACCTGCCTCCGCCCGAGTTCTGCCTCCAACGCGTCAGAAAGACTTTGAGACGCCGCCACCACAGTTCACGTCAAAACTCACCTTCACATCCTGGGAGACGTGCTTAAGTGCGTGGGCTCAGGGTGAGCTGCTATGGGAGTGTTACTCTCCCACCAAGCCGCCTTTTGTGCCTCAGCCCGCAGAGGCTGCTCCCGCTGTGCGAGCCCTCATCAACATCGGCCCTGAGAATCTCCTTGATGACATTGGTACGTACAATGCAGACCCCGCGCGCGGTACCCTTGCCACCTAGTTGGAGCCTACGCGCTCATCCGTCGCCGCAAAACAGTCACTGGGCATGCTGCCCAAAGTGCCCTTACCGCTCAGTTCAACACATTCTAGATGCAACCGGACGAGACGGCAGATGAATACTGGGTGCGCAGCCTGCGCTTGCTATGCGCCCTTGACCAAGCCCCTCCCGGCCCTCTTTCTGCATGCCTGTCTATCGTTATAGGCCTCATCCCAGAGCTGTCTGACCTCTATCTCCATGTTTCCCAGGCTGAACTTGATCGCCTGGCCTCTGCACCCATTCCTGCTAACTCCCCTCTGGGAATCCTCTCTTTGACTTCACTTCCTCGCGTCTCAACGAGTGCTGGAAGACCTTGCACAACAAAAACATGCATTGCGCTGCCCTTGCTGCCGTCACCACTTCCTCACCCTCCTCTTCTGCGGTAGCGACTTGTACCTCCTCCTCCTCTCCGGCTGCAGCCCACTCCACTAAGGCTGCTTCTTGGGGGGGAGGCGGTGGTTCCGGCTCCGGTCGTGGTGGTGGTCGTGGGGGCAGAGGGTATGGGGTTGGTTACGGTGGCAGGAACGCAGCCCCTCCTACTATAGATGTCACCTGCTGGAACTGTGGCGCCACTGGCCACTCTACACCCAAATGCCCTGCTCCCCGCAACGATGCGCGCCTTGCATCTTCTATGCGTGCTCATCGGGCCCGCACAAGCGTCACCGCCTCCTCTGCTGTTGTAGTCGTGACGGTCGCATCTTCCTCCTCTGGCTCCTTCCCGTTTACCACACTCGTCCCTCTCCAACCAACACCACCTGCGCCCAGCCCTTGGGGTTGGATTCCTCTGCCGTCTGGTCCTCCTTCCTATGGCCTCCGGTCATTACACTACTCCATGTCCCCTTGGGTTCGTGAGGACGGGCACTACCCCGACCGCTCGTTCGACTGCTCCTCGGAGCATTCCTCTGATCGTCGTGATGAGGAGCACACTCTTGAGCGTCGACTGGCAGAGCTTCTTCACCTTCGCTCTCAGGGAGGTGAGAGTGTGAGTGGCCGATCTCATATGTCTGTCTGTGAGTCAGATGACACTCTCCGGGGTGCTTCCTCTGGTGGTGTTCAGGGGGACTTGCCTGATGAGCGTGCATGGATTGAGGATTGGCAGTCTCACACGTTTCCCACTCGTCTTGGTCATCCATCTTACCTCTCTACCCGTGGCACAGTTGCTGTCTATTTGGTTCTTCCTTCCACTCGTGCCCCACCTGGCCTCTGGATCATTGATTCAGGGGCCACAAATCACATGACCTCCTATCGTTCCTCCTTTTTATCCCTTGGACCCGTCGAGTCTGTCCACTCTGTGCGCACTTGCTCCGGCCAGCTTTTCCCTGTTCAAGGTGTTGGTGTTATCCGTTTCGTTGGTCCCGAGGGCACTGTCTATCTTCCCGATGTACTGTACGTCCCTGACCTCGAGGTCAGTCTTCTTTGTGTGACCACCCTTGACGATCAGGACATGGACTTCTTATCGAGCCGTGGCCTTGCCTCCATCTCTCTCCGCTCTTCTGGCCGTGTCGTTCTTCGTGGTGTGCACTACGATCGCCTGTTCTATGTTCTGCTCACGTTGCCCTCGTCTTCCCTTGCCTCTATGTTTGTTCACGTCACTCCATTGTTGTCCCCTGAGCATGCCGATCTTCTGCATAGTCACCTCTGTCACATCCACACTTCTGCAATCCAACGCCTTCTTCGCCTTCAGCCTGCCTACTGCCCTGAACTTGCCACTTTCTCTCCTCCCTACACGACCACCTGCCTTGACTGTGCCAGTGGCAAAATGCATCGATCCCCATTCTCCACCTCTGAATCCACTACCTTGCACCCCCTTGATCTGGTCCATGCTAACGTCATGGGCCCGTTGCCTGGAGAATCCCTTGGTTGCATTGGGCGTTACGTCCTGTGTTTAACTGATGATTTCTCTCGCTACCGTTGGGTGTTTGCTCTTCCGCACAAGAGTGATGTCACCGACGTCCTTAAGTCCTGGCTCCCTCAGGCTGAGCGAGCTTGTCTTCGGTCCTTGCACGTGTTCCGCAGCGACCGTGGTGGTGAGTTCTTTGGTCCCACGTCTCGCTTCCTTGAGTCCCATGGTGTGCGGCTTGAATCCTCTGTCCCCTACATTCCCTAACAAAATGGTGTGTCGAAACGCTGGAACCACACTCTTATTGATGGTGTTCGCTCCCTGCTCTCTGCCTCCGAGCAGCCTCCCCTCTTCGCCTTTGAGGCCATGTCCTACATGACTTGGGTCTGGAATTGCGTCCCGCATGGCCTCCTTCCCCACTCTTTCAATCCCTTTGAACGATGGACTGGCCGGCATGCGGACCTTCGCCTTGCCCGCGTCTGGGGATGTCTTGCATCTGTGTGGGTGCTCGTCGACCAACGTGACGGTAACTTGTCCCCTCGTGGTCGCCTGTGCATCTTCCTTGGCATCTCTCCCTTCTCCAAAGTGTGACGCTTCTAGGATCCCTCCCGGTGCCGTGTCATTGATTCTCGTGACACACTCTTCTTTGAAAACCTGTTTGAGCGTGACTCTCCCCGCTTTGGCGGGTCCCTCTCTCCGCCCTTTCGGGGTGGGGTTGGTCCTCTGCCCTCTGGGCTTGCTGTTCTCCCCTCCAAGCATCTCTCGGTCCCCTCTATCTCCTCCTGGGATGAGCAGAGTTTCCCAGTGTCCGCGTTCCCTCAACTTCTTCATCTTCCATAGCTCCTGTGACCTCACTCAGTCGCTCCCCTGGCTCTCCTGCCGCTGTCTCTCTTGAGCCCCCTACCCTTGCAGCCTCATCCTCTGAGCCTACACTCGACGCCACCTCAGCGCCACCCCCTGTCGTCTCAGAGCCCTCTCTCTCTGGTGACTCTTCTCCTCAATTCGTGCCGCCTCATCCCGCTGCTCCGTCCTCGTCCGTGCATGTTCTGTCCATTCACCCAGTCTCACCCTACATGCGTGGTGGGCGTCTCCGTGCCCTCCCCTCTTAGTCTCATCATGTTGTCCCTAGAGACCTTGGCCTCCGTGCTCTAGGTCTCTCCACCTCTGCCCTGTCTACTGTAGCATCTGTCGTACACCCTAGCACCATACTTGGCTACTCCCTTTTCTCACAGGAGTTCCACTCAGCTCGGTCCTCATCTGTCGCTACGTATGTTGCCTCGTGCTTTGCTCCCGCCGGTCTCTCTCCTCTTCCTCCCGAACCACTGACTGTGCAGGCGGCCCGTACAGCCTCTGACTCCCCGTTGTGGGAGCAGGCGATGAAGGCCGAACTCAATGCGCTGTCTGAGCACGGTGTGTACGAGCTTGTCGATCTTCCACTGGGTCGCAAGGCAGTTGTTGCCGAATGGGTGTACCGTCGCAAGCTGAATCCGGACAACACAGTTGCATGGTACAAGGCTAAGGCTGCACACGGATCCTATCTGCGGATCTTGACGTGGATCCGGATCCGTGGGACGGATCCTGGACCTGGATCCGGAACCGGGGTTCCGGATCCATAGATTCGTGGATCCATGGATTCACGGATCCGGGACCTGGATCCATGGATCCCCTATACCGGACCCAGCCTGATCTACATGAACAAAACAAAATTCTACATAGGGCACGCTCAACTCCTCCCTGAGAGGAGTCGCGCGCGCCCGTAGCACGAATGACTCCTCCCGGGGAGGAGCCCAGCGCAGCACGCTTGTCTTGGAGTGCCCAACTTCTGACATAGTTGGCCCACGCCGTTGGATTGTCTGGCATGTCAGGCAATGACCATTGAGGATGGGCCCTGTGCGTCGGACGTGGACCACCAGAACTTCGCGCCGGCAGTTTTGGTGGTCCACGTCCGATGCACGGTCATGCGCTGCTCAAGTGTAGATGTCAAGCGCGGCACGCGGGCATGGCTATTTGAATTTCAATGAGCGAATTTCTCAGATCCGCGACAGATTTGAGCAGGACCTCTCACATTTTTTTCTCCCCCTACCCCCCCCTCAGGATCCGTTCAGGATCCGTGAATACAAACCAGATCCAGGAACCTGGATCCGGAACCGCGGATCCGGTTCTGGATCCGGTATCCGTGGATAGCTACCACAGATCCCAGGATCCATGTGCAGCCTTGTACAAGGCTCGTCTCACTGCCAAAGGGTTCTCTTAGATTCCCGGTGTTGACTTTGATGAGACCTTTGCCCCAGTTGGTCGCTACACCACAGCCACGGCTCTTTTGAGCCTGGTCGCTTAGCATGACTGGGAGCTTGAGCAGATGGATGTCAACAGCGCCTTTCTCCATGGCACGTTGGATGAGGAGATCTACATGGTGCAGCCATCCGGCTTCTCTGATGGAACCAACCGGGTGTGGCGCTTGTGCAAGGCCCTCTATGGCTTGAAACAGTCCCCACAGTATTGGAACCAGGAGATCACATCCATCCTTGAAAAGGGGGGCTACAAACGGAGCGTTGTGGATCCTGCGTTGTTGCCCAGTACTCCCACCAAACCACTCGTCGCTATTCTTGTCTATGTGTATGATCTCCTCATTTCCTCTCCCGATGCTGCATCTGTTGCGGCTGCCAAGGCTTTGCTCCAGGCCGCATACAAGATGAAGGATCTTGGTCCAGCCCGTGTCTTCTTGGGCATGGAGCTGGAGCGGGACCGTGCTTGTCTCACCTTGCACGTGCATCAGTCCGCATATGTGCGCAACCTGGGGGAGCGCTTCGCCCCGCTCCTCATGTCCATCCCCACGGCGTCCACTCCCATGACACCTGCTGGTCAGTCCCTCCTGAAGTCTCCAGAACCGTCCAAGCTAGGGGAGACAATCGATGTGACCGACTACCTCCGTGTCATTGGTTCCCTGATGTACCTTGCCACGACCACGCGTGGTGATGTGGCATTTGATGTGAACTTCCTGTCCTAGTTCTCTCAGTGTCCCCGCGAGCTTCATCTCAAGGCAGCATTGCGTGTAGTGCGCTACGCTCTCTCCACCTCTCTTGTTGGGCTGTATTATCATGCAGAGCCTTTGATCGTGGTGGACGGCTTCAGTGACAATGCTTGGGCGCATGATTCTGATGCGCGCAGCCAAAGAAGGTACATCTTTCTGGTTGGTGGCACTGTAGTCTCCTGGAAAAGTGGCAAATAAGGGTGTGTTGCTCGTAGCATTGTTGAGGCTGAGTATGTTTCTCTTGGTGCAGGCACGTGTGAAGCTGTCTGGCTGTGTCGTCTACTGTAACAGTTGTGTTTTCCCGTCCGCTGCATCACTCTACACTTTGACAACCAAAGCACTAAGGCCATTGCCGAAAACAATGGCATGCATCACTCACGCACCAAACACATTAATGTGGAGCATCATTTTGTTCGTGAGTGTATTGCTGCCGGTATCTTCCAGGTCGTGTGGGTGGATACACGGTCTCTGAGAGCTGACTTTCTCACTAAGGCTCTCAGCCGGAATGTCTTCAAAAGTGTTGTTCACTCCGTGGGTCTCCTTTGTCCGCATGATCCAGGTTGATTGTCCATGGTGCATATCTTTTACCTCTCGTGAGCCCCTCTTGTTGCCCTCTTAGGTGTGTGGGTTGCTTGCCTGCGGGTCATGGGGGAGTGTTGAAGTTCGTTGGCCACTCACAACTCTATGCCCTCTTGTCTCTCACACTCTGCACACACATGTACAGATTAAGTGACAATGGCCTTACCTGGGGAAGCGTCAGGCGTGTCTGCCCTGGCCGGAGCCATTGACGTCCTCAAGCTACTGCTGCTGCTTGACCCTGGAGTGCCTTTTGGCACACACATTGCCATTGCATGACTCTGTATAATTCTGTGATGCGGTAGATGCTAGGGCTCGTACATTCTCACTGCCGTGCCGTGCATCATGTTTTCTTTCCTTTCTTGTTCTGGGGGAGTTGCATATTTCCCAGGTGCTGATCCTTAGGGCGCCACCATGCCGGCCTTGGCTGTGCACTGGTGAGCAGCCACCCTAGGATTATTCCGAGTGGTCGGGCTCGACCCCCGGGTGGCGGCACTTGCTCACCCGAGCGTGATGCTCGAGGTGGGTGTGTGCTCACAGGTACTAACCTCGCTCGCTCCCCACACTCTTGTTGTCTTGGTTGAGTGCAAAGTTCTAAGGCAACTTACCGCATCCATGGCGTGTCTTACGCACTGTTGCTTGTTGCTCTCACCTGCCCCATCTCACATGGGTTAACCAGGAAACTTCCTAGAAACTACACACAGTTTTGTTGGACTTGTGCGCTTTGATGCGCGCTTGTGGGAGAGTGTATATGCCCACACCTGTATTGTTTAGTTTAAATCTTACGAATTCTCAAGCACACCATTGACGTCTCTCAAGTACGTGAAGCATGACTTCCCTCATTCTCTCATGGTATCAGAGCTGTAGAGAGACTACACCTTTGCACTCCACCATTCATCAAGCAATAGCAGCAAAGAAGACATGTAGGTTGGGATGGGTAGGGTGGGGCGTACAGGTCCTGGCAACGAAGAGGCCCCGAGTTGAGGGCTTTTGTCTCTCAGTCCTATGGAAGAGCTGGAGGCAAAATGTTGCAAAACTTTTTCCGATAGCTTCCCTCGTCACAGCTGCCTTCTTAGTGGCGTTGTGACGGGACAGGGACGTTCTAGACCGCCACAGCAGCAACGAAAGCAACATCTTCATTGGACTGTTGTGTCAGTAGAAGCAACATCAGTTGCATCTATGCGTAGCGACAACAGCCATGGCAGCTACAGCAGCTACATTCGGCTCCTCTCATAGCAACAAGAGCTGTTACTAGCAGCATGCGACCGTTGTAGCAACAGAAACAGCTACAGCTGAAAGAGCAGCATGCATCATGTGTAGCTGAAGCAGTCCCAGCGATGGGAGCAATAGTGCCAGCATCAGCCCATAGCAGCTTGCAGCAACACGCAATAGCAGCAGTTTGGAGTTGCAATGCTACCCCTTTTGGACGTCCTCCTCCAAGGAGTTCCTACTCAGAAAGAAGAATTCTTTGCTCAATTTCAAGCACACGGTTACCCTCAGAGATTTTTGTTACCCATCTTCTAACAGATACAATGTGTCTATATCAACAACAACTCAATCAGATGCTTCATCAGAACGTCCAAGACCAGTCGACAGAAAAAGNGGGAGCAATAGTGCCAGCATCAGCCCATAGCAGCTTGCAGCAACACGCAATAGCAGCAGTTTGGAGTTGCAATGCTACCCCTTTTGGACGTCCTCCTCCAAGGAGTTCCTACTCAGAAAGAAGAATTCTTTGCTCAATTTCAAGCACACGGTTACCCTCAGAGATTTTTGTTACCCATCTTCTAACAGATACAATGTGTCTATATCAACAACAACTCAATCAGATGCTTCATCAGAACGTCCAAGACCAGTCGACAGAAAAAGCATGACCCCTCTTGCTAAAACTGTTTCTAAACCTGCGAACTGAAAGGCTACACCTAGGTTTACATTTATGACGTTTCTCATGTCGACTTTGGTGTGGAAGCTCCCAAGAAATCCATGCACCTACCTTTGGACCTCTAGGTTGCGGATGTAACCAAGTGGTTATCATTGGTTGCGTAGTACCTAACATCATGTGAAACAACTGAGCGATGCGAATGGACGTGAGAGTAGTACTTGAGCAGTAGGAGTCTGTTTGCAACATCATTTGGCATAGATGAAGGCCCACAAGGTCTAAACAGGTCTGCCAATTATGCCTTTATTTCATGTACTCCTCTCTTGTCGTCCATCTTTTATCTAACATTGTCTCCTTGTCGCTCTGAGATGAATACCCTGTCTTTGACATGCTCCACTGGGTGCCACTGCCATACTACCTGACCTTCTATGGGCTGCCCTCTCCATCCTGCACCCCTCCAACCTTCCTCTCGCCTGCAGCTCCATCGCCCTCTTCTTCCTCGCCTCAGCCATCCTCACTCTCTATGTAACAGTCCATATTTTCCATCAAGTTACAGTGTGGTTCCGGCATGTCTTCTCTAGCCTCAGCTGTGCCTCTCCAGCCTCAACCTCAAGGTGTCCCCTCAGGTGTGAGTTTGGCTGCCGAGTCAGTGGGGGTCACTATTGTTCGTCGGATGGAGCCCTGTGGGACGCCTTGCATGGTGGATCTATGTGGCCAATTGATTGGATTGAGGACTGGTAGTCATTCACTCTGCCATGTTGCCTTGCTTAGAGATCTGGGGGGGGGGGGGGGGGGGGGGGGGGGAGAGCTCTATCTACGTCGTTGGTAGTGTCGCTCAGTTTCATGTGCCTACTCCATCTCGTGTGTTGAATGGCTTCCGGAACATGAATCCCGGAGCCAATCATCACATGATGTCGTCACGTGGCACGATTGCTTCATAGGGAACAATCGTCGACATCCGTATCACTTGCACAGAATTCGGCCAACCTCTTTCATTTAAGTGCATTAGTGGCACCCGCTTTGTTGGTCCTACAGTGAACATTGACCTGCATGATGTGTTCTTTGGACCTGCACTCGAGGGCAGCTTTCAGTCTGTCACATCTCTCAATCATCAGGGTATAGAATTCATTTCATCTCGTGATTTCAACACTGGTTTGTTGTAGTCGTTGGGGCGTCCTATGTGTTGTGACTAACTGTATCACACCCCTTTGTTTGCACCCTTGCCAGTTGCGGCTATTGCGTTGCATATGAATGTTGCTCCCTTGCTATCTCTTCAGCATACATGTTTGATCCATCACCTCCCTTGCCACATGCACAGAGCTACAATCCACCTGCCTTCCTCCACGCCTCCCCCATCCGCAGCACGTGTTCTTCCTCAATTTTCCACCTTCCTCTTCATCAGTTTCAGCTCTAACATCCTCCGTTTTCTTCATCTATCGTATATCTGCTTTTAACGTATTCTACATCTTCCTCCTTGCTTCATCATCATCCTCAGCATCCTCCTCATCTTCATCTTCCAGCATTCAGCCTCCGCCTCATCATCAGTAATCATATGCATCTACAGCCAGTACAAGGACCTGCACGATCTACCTGCCTGCTTCGCAGCAGCCTGCACCCTCGCCAGCAGCAGATTTCTCGTGGCATGTTGAATTTCTGCCTTCTCCTTGCCGCATCTTTTCCTCCCTCTTTCCAGCAGTGCACGTGGTTTCGCCCCTGCGTCCAGTCCATCATTTTCTGATATTCATCATTCATCATCATCAGCTCAGCACAAGGACCCTCCCGGTCGAACCGCCAGTCTTGCGGCAACCTGCACCCAAGCTGATTCTCCTCCGCGGCGCACGCGGCTCGCCCCTGCGCCCAAAATCCATCATCTTTGGTCTCCTCCTCAGCAAGCATCAGCATCTGTGGCCAGCGCAAGGACCTACACATGCCAGCTGCCATTCTTGCAGTGGTCTGCACCCACATCAGGCAACAGAATTCTCGTTGGCTCGTTGGCTCGCGGTCTCCAGCTGCCGCATCCTACATCTTCTATGTTTAACAGTGCACGGATTTCCGCATTCAGGCTATCTTCCTCTGCAAACCCTCCTCCACTATTATCATCAACTGGCATAACGATTAGCCTGGTTGAGTCACACGTTCTTCCACAACCTGCATTCAAACCAAACCTCTCAAAAGCACACACGGCTGTTCTCCTCTGGTGAACATTCACCAGTTGCTGCCACAAAATCACCACGGCCAACAACATGGCAGCTCAAGCCCTCGACTGGACACACATTCTCGAACTTGATCAGTTCGGAGACAACATTCATGATTGGTACGGTACAGTACAAATGAAAAACGCGGCACTCCTTTCTCCAAGGGTATCAAATCTCCCTCTTCCTAGAAGGATTTTATGACAACCCTGGGTGTCCTCCAAGGGCTTACACAGCAACCCTTCGCGACATCAAGGAATGCCTCCTTCGCACCACCCATGTTTTCTACCACAGAGTTATCGAGGAAGTATGACCTATGGGAGCAATGTGGCACTGTCTTGTGGCAGCAGCATGGAATCCCAGTCTCTGCAATCAGATCGTGAGAACCCTCCATCGAGTGGCTACTTCCCCCACCAGGCAAAGACATCTGGACACTGATGCCCTATAGGTAATCAGTTCTTCACACCTTGTCGCACTCAGGGGAGCTGTTAGAAATATGACTCCGACAAGGTCACCTACACAATAAACCCCTCAGATCCTGCAAGGAACCACCTCGGCAATGGCTAATGCGGTCATGAACATTTTAGCCAAAGCAAACCACCCCTAATGAAAGTGATTATGTCGCTCCACGTACGGCTAGCGGAAAGAAGCCATCTCTCAGTAATCTTGTCCCGTTCTGTTTGTATATACCGAGGATGTTCATTCCCTTGAGATTTAACCCAGAACAGTCTTTCTATCATGTTTGCCTTTGGTTCCGCGGCTTTGCCGCCGTGTATCCGCTCTGCTTGCTCACCGCTTATCTCTCCGCATCATCCCATCTGAGGCCTCGTTCCTCTTCACTCCGACGGTCTTGCTCCTTCGCTTATTTCTTCCTGCCCATCACTTCTCCACTTCCATCTCTGGCATTCTCTTGCAGAACTCCTGTCTACCTAAGCAATTTGACTTGGCTCCTGTCATCTGCCTGTCCTTGATCTCAGACTAACACCCGCATCTCTTTGCAACTCTCTGCTTTCGTCAACTCTCCTCAGTGCATCTGTGCACATTGCTCCTTGTGCATGCTTCTGCCATCACTCGGCTCACTTGCTCCAATATTCTGACAAAGACAGGTGGAGCAAGCCCAAGACAAGTGGAGCAAGGCAGAGACAACTTGAACAAGACCAAGACAACTGGAGCAAGCCCAAGACAACTGGAGCAAGGCCAAGACAACTGTAGCAAGCCCAAGACAACTGCAGCAAGGCCAAGATAACTGGAGCAATCCAAAGACAACTCAAGCAAGCCCAAGAAAACTGGGGCGAGCCCAAGACAACTGGAGGAAGGCCAAGACAACTGGAGCAAGGCCAAGAAAACTGGACCAAGCCCAAGACAACTGGAGCAAGGCCAAGACAACTGGAGAAATCCCAAGACAACTGGAGTGAGCCTAATAAAACTGAAGCAAGCCCAACACAACAGGAGCAAGCCCTAGACAATTGAAGCAACCCTTAGACAACTTGAGCAATCCCGAGACAACTGGAGCAAGCTCAAGAAAGAAATTCCAAGAGAACTTGAGCAAGACCGAGAGAACTGGAGCAAGCACAAGACAACTGGAGCAAGGCGAAGAAAACTGGAGCAAGCTGAAGACAACGGGAGCAAGCCAAAGACTACGGGAGTAAGCCCAAGAAAACTGGAGCAAGTCCAAGACAGCTGGAAAAATCCCAAGACAACTGAAGCAAGCCCAATAAAGCTGGAGCAAGCCCAAGACAACTGGAGCAAGCCCAAGAAAACTGGAGCAAGCCCAAGAGTACTGCAGCAAGCCCAAGACAGCTGGAGCAAGCCCAAAACGGGTTTAGGAAGTCCAAGTCAACTGAAGCCAGCCCAAGACAACTGGAGCAAGACCAAGACAACTGGAGCAAGCCCAAGACAATTGGAGCAAGCCCAAGACAACTGCATCAAGTCCAAGACAGCTGGAGCAAGGCCAAGACAGCTGGAGCAAGCCCAAGACAACTGGAGCAAGCCCAAGACAAGTGGAGCAAGCCCAAGACAACTGGAGCAAGCCCAAGACAACTGGAGAAAGTTCAAGACAACTGGAACAAGGCCAAGAAAACTCGAGCAAGTTCAAGGAAACTGGAGCAAGCCCAAGACGACTGGAGCAAGCCCAAAACAACTCAAGCAAGCCCAACACAACTGGAGTAAGCCCAAGAGAACTGGAGCAAGCCCAAGAAAAATGGAGCAAGCCCAAGACAGTAGGAGAATGTTTAAGACAAATGGAGCAAGTCCAGGATAATTGGATCAAGCCCAAGACAACTGGAGCAAGGCCAAGACAACTTGAGCAAGCCGAAGACAACTGGAGCAAGCCCAAGACAACTGGAGCAAGCCCAAGACAACTAGAGCAAACCCGAGACAACTAGAGCAAGCCCAATACAACTGGAGCAAGCCCGAGAAAACTGGAGCAAGCTGAAGACAACTAGAGCAAGCCTTGGACAACTTGAGCAAGGCCAAGACAACTGGAGCAAGCCCAAGACAACTGGAGCAGGTCCAAGAAAACTGGAGCAAGCCCAAGATGACTGGAGCATGTCGAAGAAAACTGGAGCAAGGGCAAGGCAACTGGAGCAAGCCCAAGACAACTGGAGCAAGCCCAAGACAACTGAAGCAAGCCCAATACAACTGGAACAAGCCGAAGACAACTCGAGCAAGTTAAAGAAAATTGGAGCAAACCCAGGACAGTAGGAGCAAGCCCAAGACAACTAGGGCAAGGCCAAGACAACTGTAGCAAGCCCAATATTTCAGAAAAATGAGATCAAGCTGAACATACACGATGGAGCGAAGCGGAAGGAATTGGAGCGTTAGATGAATGAGGATTGATTGATTGAAAAGAGGAAAATCACATGGAATCTGTGGTGTCACTTAAGTACAAAAACTTACAGCGAAGATCCTAGTCCTAGCACTATGGCAGCCATGTCCTCTATGGTGGACAATGCAATGCGTGCAGTCGTAACCACCTTGCTTGTGATGAAGCTGCTGCTGTTCGTGGAGTCGCTTTCGCGACTCCACCAAACTGCTCCTTGGGTCTGTGACGAGTGCACTCCATAGGTTGTCTTCTTAGCGCGTAGCAGGAGCAGAGGCGCTCGCAGACCTCGAGATGGTCAGTCCCACGATATCCCCGAGTAACATACTGTACTCCTCAGTTTCGGACTCCGAGCCAGGATTTTGGCTAAGTCCCTCAGTAACAAAACTGCACTTCTGAAATCCGGCGGATCATCCACCGGATGCCTCGGCAGTCCTTCCGGAGCAAAATCCCCAGATGGCATGATGTTACTCATTCCGGTCAATTATTCACTTGCAGTAAAACCGCAGCCAGCTCCCAGAGCCACCGCGCACACCCCGACTTCGGAAGCTCATATCTCCCTCGTTACTAGTCCGATTCTGGTGATACAGCTTCCACCGGATTCGGCGACTCTTTAACTTTTAGAGGCAATCATCCATTTTAGGATCCGAGCAATTCTCAAGCCGCCAGATCCAACGCCAAGGAATTTCCTCTCTCTCTCTCTGGAGGCTCGTTGGCACCTCCCGGCGCCGCACTTGGGCATGCAGAGGGGTAAATCTTCAACATTCTCCCCCTTGCACCTACCATGCCGGCTAGTCCTGCTTGCTCTCACTTGTCTTCCGCTGCGCCCTCCAGCCCATCATAGCTGGTCATCCCAATCCCGGCCACGCTCAATGCATGCCTGTCCATGGGTTACGCAAGCATGTTGTGCTACAGTGCTACAACAACACCTGTCCCTTCTCAACCATGTCCCGTGCGTAGTGATAACGCATGTCAACGTGCTTTGTCCTCTTGTGCTGGGTCGGGTTGTTGGTCAGTGAGATTGAGCTGGTGTTGTCCTCATGTACCACCGTAGGCTCCTGTTGCGGCACACCCAACTCCCCCAGCAACCTGCGGAGCCACACCGCCTCCTTGACCGCCTCAGCCAGCACGATGTACTCTGCTTCCACTATGGAGGTGGTGACGCATTCCTGCTTCCTGCTGCACTACGAGACCGTTGCACCAGCGAGGAAGAACACGTAGCCGGATGTGGACTTCCGCTTGTCCACATCGTTCGCGTAGTCTGCATCCGTATAGCAGACCAGACGAAAAGGGTCCGCCCGCCCCTTGCCGTTGAACCTCAAGCGCGCATGCCGCGTTGCCTGCAAGTAGCGCAGGATGCTTTTGACTGCCTGCCAGTGTAGTGGCCCTAGATCGGCCACGTAACTGCTCACTTGGCCCACCGCGTAGGCCAGGTCCGGTCAATTCGCTACCATGGCGTACATGAGGCTGCCCACCACCGATTTGTAGGGCACCCCTGCCATATCCTCCTACTCTTCTTTTGTTTACTATGTCATTGCGGCACTTAGTTCACAGGTCGTGGAGACCGGACGGCCAACTGGTTTGCAGTCCTCTATGCCGTACCGCTTCAGCACATCGGCCACGTATTTGGCCTGCCCCAGCTCAAGCGTGCGCGTCCTCCGGTTCCGGGTGATGCTCACCCTGAGGTCGTACTCAGTTGCCCCATGTCCAACATCTAGAACCTGCTGCTTAGCTGCTCTTTCAGCCGTTGTAGGCTCGGCAGATTCGCCGAGCACAAAATTAGGTCGTCTACGTAGAGTACGACAATCTGATGGAGCTGTTTTTTGCGCTGCACGTACACGCTGTGATCCACCTCACAGCGCTTGAAGCCGAGTTGTACCATGAAGATATCCATTTGTTGGTACAAGGATCTAGGCAATTATTTTAGCCAATACAAGGGCTTCCGCAGCTTGCACACCTTGCCCTATGGCGCCTCCACCCCCTCTGATACCTCCATGTACATCTTTTTGTCTATGATGCCGTTGAGGAAGGCCATCTTTACGTCCATTTCGTAGAGCTCCATGTCCTTCACGACCGCCACCGCAAGGATCGTCCGGATGCTAGTGAACTTGGCGGTGGGAGCAAACGTCTCATCGTAGTGCTTGCCTTTACGCTGTGTGTATCCCTCCGCCACCAGCTGCACCTTCTCTTTGTCAACCACACCTTCCTTTGTGAACTTGGTCTTAAAGACCCACTTTGAGCCGATGACCTTGGCATCTTTCGGCCTGTCAACCAGCTCCCACGTGTTGTTTTCTGGGATGGACCCCGGTTCCGATTTGATGGTTGCGTCCCATTGATCCCCTTTGGACCGTGCAAGCTCCTCTTGCATGGTAGTTGGCTCCATTGATACAGCCAGCATGCACTGCGTCATGCCAATCCATCGACCGGTGCTTGCGTTGAAACGCTTCCCCAATTTCTGCTGCCTCCCGCAACGGCACGGTAGCTTTGGTGCCGTATCGTCGCTCTGCAGTGATCCCTCCGACTCAGCACGCTCCGGTGAATCATCGACCGGAAGGCTCTCCAAGGATCTCTCTCACTCTGGCAAAATATTGCCCAAACAATCGGCGTGTCCGGTGGATTTTCCACCGATGCACGATGCACACTCTGCCGGGAGTGTGCGCCTTGGCACCCTCGATGCCTCATCCACTAGATCCTTCTGATGGATCTCCTCATCAGCTTGATCATCATCGGAGTCCTCTGCGTTGGGTGCCACCGCTGGTGCACCTTTGCGCTCTGATGCCGCATCCTCAACTTCGGCATCCGCTGGCTCCTTTTCGTAATCAAGGAGCTGGAACCACTCCCCTGTCTTTGGAGAGTCCACCACGCCTATGTTGTTGCTGATGATGTAGCTCTGCTGCTCGTTGAACTCGACGTCTCGGCTGCGGATTACCTCCTCCTTGCCAATGTCGTAAAACCTGTACGCCTTATGCATGCTCTCATAGCCAAGGAAGAGATACGACTTTTCCCGCGGCTCTAGCTTGCTGTCACGCCTCTGCGCAGCCTGTACCATCGCATGGGCCTTGCACCCAAACACTTTTAGGTGTGCCACACTTGGCTTGTGTCCACACTAAACCTCCTGAGGTATCTTCCAGCCGCTCTTCCCCTTCAGCACTGCTGTAGGAGTGAGGTTGATGGTGTACCTTGCCGTACGTACAGCTTCTACCCAGAAGCTTCGCGACAATTCCTCTTCCACCAACATGGTTCGTACCATGTTCAACAGCATCTGGTTCACCCGCTCCGCCACGCCATTTGACTGAGGCAAACATGGCATAGTTTGTTCCCATTTTTTGCCCTGCTATTTCATCCACCTACTACAGCCCACGTACTCTCTGCCGTTGTTGCTGTGTAGCGCTCTGACCTTCTGGTCAGTTTGGCTCTCCACCACTGCGACATACTCCTTCAGCCAGTCCAGGACCTTGCCTTTCCGCTTCATGAAGTACACATAGAGTTTTCTGCTGTAGTCATCAATGAAGGTGATGAAGTAATGCGCGCCGCTCTTTGACGCTGTCTTGAATGGTCTGCACACGTCACTGTGCACGACCTCCAGCAGGTCCGAGGTGCAATTCACATTCTCGTTGAACGGTTTGCGCCGCGCCTTGCCCAAAATGCAAGGCTCACACTTTTGTGCTTCGCTGGATCTGTTGCCTCTTCCGCACCGTCGATGACGAGGCCGCGTACCAGCCCGCGCTTTGCCATCTCCTTCACGAATGCGGGAGAGGAATGCCCTAGTCGTCGGTGCCAGAGCTCCATATCAGCTCCCCCTCCTTTGGCCACGTTGACAGTGTGTTCCTGCAAGTCTGCTGAATTTGTCGGCGCGAGGATCACCTTGGTCTCCACGATGTACAGGCTTCCCTCAAGCTTAGCCTCCAGCACGGGCTCGCCGCCACCGTCCTTCCGCACACCTGTCCCTCTTGTCCTGAAGAGCACCTCGTACCCCTTATCAGCTAGGCGGCTGACACTTAGAATGTCAGCCAAGCCGGGTACGTGCTGCAAGTCCTTGATGATGCGGTGCACCCGCTTCCCACCAACCACCACCTCTACGTCCACGTCTCCTCGGCCAGAAGCCGGCTTGACCTTGTCATTCGCGACCATCATGGATTTGCTGGACTTGGTGTAGTTGATGAACCCGACCTTCTTGACTTGGGTATGGTCCTTCGCTCCAGAGTCAAGGCATCGCCGGTTGGCGTTCTTGAGGTAGTCGTTTTGAGTGTTGTTGAGGAGCGCCTTCTTGCCTTTGGCGTCTTTGCCACCGGCCTTTGCCTCCTTGGTGCACTCATGGGTCTAGTGGCCCTCCTTGCCGCAGGTTCGGCACGCACCCTTCTTGGCGCCCTTCTTGCCGCCGGCTGTCCGCCACCTCCTTTGTCCCAGTTTCTGCCACCATACGTTCTAGGTTACTATGTTTGATGAGGAGAACGAGGACTCCCCGAAGCTCGCCTTGTTGCTGTGTCTTGTTGCGGATGTACTCCGTGAGTGCACAATAGGTGAGCTTGTGCTCTGCTCATCCTCCCGAGACTGTGATGAGAGGGCTCCAATAATCAGGAAGGGCCATGAGGAGGGCCATCACCTACAACTGTGTATCGATATTCTACCCCACGCCATTGCACTATGAGGCAAGCGACACGATCAGCTGCATGGTGGTGATAACATCATCTCCCTCCTCTATTCTCACCATCAGGAATCACTTCATTGCAAAGATTTCTTTCGCCAGCGACTTGGATTGATGGATGGCACAGAGTTTTTGCCAAGCTTCGGCTGTCATCTTGTAGCCCTGGAAGTAGCCCCATTGCGACTCGGCCTTCCCGAACACCAGCATCATAAGCGCCTCCGTGTTCTTCTTTGCGAAGGCATCCTTATGCGCTTCTATCGCTGTCACTTTGTCGAGGACTTCCGTTCCCTTCATGACCTCGAGCAGCCCCTTATGTGCGAGGTGCAGCTTGAAGTTCCACCTCCATAGCCCGCAGCTACAGCCACATGCATACTTCTCGATGGGATGCGTCTCCTTCTACGCCATTTGTGCAGTATTCAACTCCGGGACCTCAGAGCCTGACGGCGATGTCGTCCCTCACGACGATCCCGTCTGCTGCAAAAGCCGTGAGCGATTCGTAGACCGGTCAAGGCCGTGGGCCCATAACCCTTTGGCAGAAACTGGGGTACAGTTCCAACGTGGCCTGACGGGTCTTCTGTGCTCACGGATTGTTTTGTGTGGGTAGTTCTGAGTCTAAGCATGAACCATCTGGTCGCCTCACACTATTTTTCTGGGAGTGGAAGGCAGTTGTGAGACAGTCACTTTTGTGAAGGGAATAACACGATTTTGTATTAGTTTTTGAGCATGGACATTATCTAAAAATTTGTAGGGCTAGCCATGAGCTCTACAACATACCAAACGGTGTGCAATTTGGATCACCGTAGCTCCAGCTACGTCAGCCAAAGCGCAGCACCCCAAACCAGCCGCTCAGTTCGCGGCGCACCACGTCGCCCGCCAAGGCGTCCTCACACATCAAGGACCCATCAAAACACCATTTCGGAGGCGCAGATGTCCCTATGTGTAGCGGCGGTGCCCCTTGTGCCTTTGGGGTATGTTTTGATGAGTTAATCATCATGTTTGATGATGGGGATTGATGTAGTTTGAAACCTTCACGGGCCTGGAGTCAGAATGTTGACCAAGTCCCCGAGTAACAAACTGTACTACTGAGTTTCGGACTCCGAGCCAATATTTTGGCTAAGCCCCTCAGTAACAAAACTGCACTTCTGAAATCCGGCGGATCATCCACCGGACGCCTCGGCAGTCCTTCCGAAGCAAAATCCCCACATGGCATTTTGTTACTCGTTCAGGTCAATTATTCACCAGCAGTCGAACCGCAGGCAACTCCCAAAGCCGCTGCGCACACCCCAATTTTGGAAGCCCTCATCTCCCTCGTTACTAGTCCGATTCTGGTGAAACAACTTCCACCGGATTTAGCGACTCGTCAAGGAATTTCCTCTCTCTGGCGGCTTGTCGGCGCCTCCCAGCGCCGCACTTGGGCATGCAGAGGGGAAAATCTTCAACAACAACTGGAGAAAGGCCCAGAAAATTTGAGCAAGCCCAAGACAACTCTAGCAAGCCCACAAAAACTGGCGCAAGCCCAAGATAACTGGAGCAAGCCCAATACAATTTGAGCAAGCCCAAGACAACTGGTGCAATCCCAAGACAACAGGATCAAGCCCAAGAAAACTGGAGCAAGTCCAAGAAAACTGTAGAAAGACCAAGAAAGCTAAAGCAATGCCAAGAACACTGGAGCAAGCTCAAGTAAACTGGAGCAAGCCTAAGACATCTGGAGCAAGCCCAAGAGAACTGGAGCAAGCCCAAGATAAATGGAGCAAGTCCAAGACAATTGGAGCAAGGCAAAGACAACTGGAGCAAGGGAAAGGCAACAAGAGCAAGCCCAAGACAGCTGGAGCAAGCCCAAGACAACTGAAGCAAACCCAATACAACTGGAGCAAGCCCATGACATTTTGAGAAAGCCCAAGAAAACTGGAGCAAGCATAAGGCAGTTGGAGCAAGACCAAGACCACTGGAGCAAGGCAAAGACAACTGTAGCAAGCCCCAGACAACTCAAGCAAGGCAAAGAAAACTGGAACAAGCCCAAATCACTGGAGCAGGACCAAGACAACTCACAAAAGTCTCAGATAACTGGAGCAAGCCCCAGACAAATAAAGCAATCCCAGGACAACTGGAGCAAGCCCAAGACAACTGAAGCAAGCCCAAGATAACTCGAGCAAGCCCAGGACAACTGGAGCAAGCCAAGGACAACTGGAGGAAGCCAAAGACAACTGGAGCAAGTTCAAGACAACTGGAGCAAGGCCAAGAAGACTGGAGCAAGCCCATGACAAATGGAGCAATCCCAAGACAGTTGGAGCAAGCCGAAGACAACTGGATCAGGCCCAAGACAACACGAACAAACCCAAGACAACTGGAGGAACTCCAAAAAAACTGGAGCAAGGCTAAGACTACTGGAGCAAGGTCAAGGCGACTGGAGCAAGCCCAAGAAATGTGACGTAAGCCCAATAAAACTGCAGCAAGACCAAGACAACTCGAGCATGGCTAAGAAAACTGGAGCAAGCCCAAGACAATAGACGCATGTCCAAGAAAAAATGGAGAAAGCCTAGGATAATTGGAGATGACCCAAGAAAACTTGAGCAAGGCCAAGACAACTGGAGCAAGCCCAAGACAATTGGAGCAAGCCCAATACAAATGGAGTTAGTCCAAGACAACTGGAGAACGGCCAAGACAAACGGAGCAAGTCGAAGACATCTGGAGCAAGGCCAAAAAAACACGAGCAAGCCATAGACAACTGAATAAAGCCCAAAGCAACTGGATTAAGTATAAGACAACTGGAGAAAGCCCAAGACAACTTGAACAAGCCCAATACAATTGGAGCAAGCCCAAGACATCTAGACCAAGCCAAAGACAACTAGACCAATCCCAAGACAACTGGAGCAAGCCCGAGACAAGTGGAGCAAGGATAAAACAACTGGAGCAAGCAGAAGACAACTCGAGCAGAGCCAAGACAACTGGAGCAATACAAAGACAACTGGAGCAAGCCCAAGACAATTGGAGCAATTCTAAGCAAACTGGAGCAAGACAAAGAAAACAGGACAAAGCCCAAGACAAGTGGAGCTAGCCAAAGACAAGTGGAGCAAGCCCAAGAGAACTGGAGCAAGGCCAAGACAACTGGAGCAAGCCCAAGACAACTTGAGCAAACCCAAGACGACTGGAACAAGCCCAAGACAACTGGAGCGATCCCAATACAACTGGAGCAAGACCAAGACAACTGGAGCGAGCCAAAGACAATTGGAGCAAGCCCAAGACAACTGGAGGAAGCCCTAGACAACTGGAGCAAGCCGAAGACAATTGGAGCTAGACCAAGACAACTGGAGCAAATCCAAGACAACTGGAGCAAGGCCGGGAAAACTGGAGCAAGCACGAAAAAACTAGAGCAGGGCCAAAACAGCTGGAGCAAGCTGAAGACAACTGGAGAAAACCCAAAACAACTGGAGAAATTCCAAGAGAACAGGAGCAATCCTGAGACAACTGGAGCAAGCCCAAGACAAGTAAAGCAAGCCAAAGACAACTGGAGCAAGCCCGAGTAAACTGGAGCAAGCCCAAGTCAGCTAGAGCAAGCCCAAGACAACTGGAGCACATCCAAGACAACTGGAGCAAGCCCAAGACAACTGGAGCAAGCCCAAGACAACAGGGGCAAGCCCAAGACAACTGGAGTAACCACAAGATATCAGGAGAAAGCCCAAGAAAACTGGAGGACGCCCAAGACAACTGGAACCAGCCCAAAACAACTGGAGCAAGCCATAGAATAGGAGCAAGTGGTAGACGACTGGAGCAAGCCCAAGACAGCTTGAGCAAGGCCTAGAAAACTGGAGCAAGCCTTAACAAGCGGAGCAAAGCCAAGACAACTGGAGCAAGTGTAGGAAGACCAGAGCAAGTCTAAGACAACTGGAGCAAGTGTAAGACAAATGGAGCAATCCCAAGACAGCTGGAGCAAGCCCAAGACAACTGGAGCAAGACCAAGCCAAATGGAGCAAGCCGGAGATAACTGGAGTAAGGCCATGACAACTGGAGCAAGCCCAAGAAAACTGGAGGGAACCCAAGACAACTAGAGCAAGACCAAGACAACCGGAGCAACCGCAAGACAACTGGAGCAAGCCCAAGATAACTGGAGTAAGCCTAAGAAAACTGGAGCAGGCCCAAGACAGCTGGAGCAAGCCCAAGACAACTGGAGCAAGTTCAAGATAACTAGAGCAAGGCCAAGACAAATTGAGCAAGGGCAAGACAACTGGAGCAATCCCAAGACAACTGGAGCAACCCGAAAACTGAGAAAGGCGCTAGCTCTCCAATGCAACTTAAATCATTGAAAACGGTTGAGGATTGTGCATGCTAGGCTGAGTTCTGCATGGCGCAGCAGTTTCCGCAAGAAAAAACAAAGTCCTACAAAAGAACAGGTAAGAGAGGGGGGGAGCGAAGCACCCTAGTCGTGCTTCGTTCAACGCGGTCGGCGAACAAAGCTTGCCTGCCGTGCTGTTTTGCTTTGCGAGGCGAGAGAAACCCTCCTTGCTCGTTAATTTCCTAATGGGCATTTTGTGAAATGCCTAGTCCATCCTCAGAGTGCACCAATACTGGTCTAACCTAAACCCAAAAGTAGAATGGAAGCCTAGGACTAGAATATCCACCACAATGCAGGTTGATTTCAGTTGTTCTTGCAATAAAGTAGCTCATGTAATTCACACTCCAACGGGTCTTCGTGGCCGATGAGAATGGAGGGCATGGGATCGTGCCGAGGGAGGTCACACAACGTGAGAGCGATGGCATGAGATGTCTGCTCAACTGCTAGTAGCCTCAGCGCGTGTCTCCACTGATCTTGGGATCACCATGCCCTGCGCAGCCGAGGACACACATGTGGGAGGAATATGGCACACGGATGAATACGCTCCCTTGGCCGAGGGTGCAAGAGGCATGCACCCAAGCTGACGCAGTTGGCCTGTGAATGCGGATGATGGGAATGCCTTGGGGAGAAAGTCTGCAAGTTGTTCTGAGCCGCTGATGCCACAAACTTCAACTGCGCCTGCTTCACCTGCCTCACGCACAAAGTGGTGTTCTACGCTAATGTGCTTTGTGTGAGGGTGCAAGACTCCGTCATTTGCTGTGATGTGGCGGGCTGCCAAACTGTCACTGTGTAGTGGAACAGCGTCAACTCCATATCCCAACTCTTCCAACAGCATGCGCATCTAAATGGCTTCACACGACGCTTCCCCAAGTGCTCAGCTTCAGCCACACGTTTTGCCACAAACGACTGCTTTGCGCTGGGCCAAGAGACTGTGGTGCCCACAAGACGAAACACCCACCCGCCCCTACTGCGCGCTGCTCTTTCACGTTCATAGTCACTGTCGCAAAAACCATTCAACTGTGGTGATTTAGTTGGAGAGAAAACAAGACGGACAGTGGTGGTGTCCAACACATAGCGCAACAGTTTCAGGAGAACCTTTTGATGGACATTGCGGGGTTTCTGATTGAATTGGGTGAGCGTGCTGACTGCACAGGCTATGTCCAGTCGTGTGGTGGTGGCCAGGTAGCTCAGGCTGCCTAGTATTTGCCGGTACAGTTTTTGGTCTGTTTCTGGTCCGTAGTTAGTGGTGTGTGCATCAAGGAGGTGTGCATAGACATCTGGGCTCATGGGTGTGCACTGTCATTGAAGACGCTGTACAAGGTGTGCAAAGCGTGCTGTGAGATGTGCAATGAACTGTCCTTGATGGAAGGACAAAGTGCGTGCCTTTCTGTCTTGTGCTATGGTCATGCCCAAGAAATTGTGCGCCTCTCCAAGATCTGTCATGCGGTAGTGTGTAGTGAGCAGTGCTTTGGTTTGGGACACAAGATTGAGAGATGGAGAGAGAATAAGGAGGTCATCCACATAAACAATGAGAGCAATTGGTCCCTCACTTGTCCAACACAAGAAAAGAGATGGATCAGATATGCTTTGAATGAACCCCCCTTTGTCTAGAGTTATTGTTATTATTTTATTTCTTTATTCCAGCATCTTGGTGCTTGCTTTAAGCCATAAAGAGCTTTCAGGAGCAGCCACACTCTGTCTGTTCCATCATAAAACCCTTCCGGCTGTCGGACATACAGTTCTTCCTCAAGTGATCCATTGAGAAATGCATTTTTCACGTCCATTTAATGGACTTCCCAATCCTCTAGAGCTGCTACCCCCAACAAGGCACGACTGCTTGTGTACTTCCCTACATGAGCATACGTGTCAGTGAAGTCTTGACTGGGAATCTGGTGGAACCCTTTTTCTACCAGTCTGGCCTTGTATTTCTCTATTATGCCCGCCAAGTTTCTTTTGAGTTCGAAGATCCATTTCACATCTATTG
This sequence comes from Penium margaritaceum, assembly GCA_023375785.1. Taxonomy (NCBI): domain Eukaryota; kingdom Viridiplantae; phylum Streptophyta; class Zygnematophyceae; order Desmidiales; family Peniaceae; genus Penium; species Penium margaritaceum. The sequence continues at coordinate 215,972 of SZWC01001805.1, read as the reverse complement.
CCTTGCGTCCTGGTGGGATTGGAACGAGTTTGAATACCTTGTGTTCCAACAAGGCATTGATTTCATTGATCATCGCTTTCTCCCATTCCTTTGCGTCAGGAAGCCCCCTTGCTTCAGCAAGGGTGGTTGGTTCTGACTGTGCCTGTGCTCCTACTACATTGTAGAACTGCTTGTAGTCTATCCGCGGCAGGTTCCTTGAGGACCTCCGCACTGGTTCTGGCAGAGAACCCTTGACCTGACTGGACGGCAGGCTAGACACAAGAGGGTTTAGACCCAGGGGTGATAGTGTACTCTGACCTTCAGAGTTTTCTGATTTGGCAGACTCAAGATCTTTGGGGGTGAGCAAGTCTGTGGGAACAGGGGAACCAGCCTGCAGTGTAGTTTGCGACACAGAGACACTCTGCAGGGGTGCCGCACTCTGCGGAATGAACACTGGCACAATCACATACTCAGGATATTGCTGTGGCATGGAAAACTGTGGAGCATACCTAAGCGTAGGAAACGCCTTGTATGGCATGTGCTCCAAGAAGGATGCATCCTGACTCTCCAAAAAACTGTGACTGACCGGGTCCCCAAACCTCCATACCTTAGATGCATGAGACACCCCAACAAAAACGTACCACTTGCCTCTAGGGCTCAGTTTTTGTGGTCGTTGTTGTTCTGGAAGCCACACACATGCCATGGTTCTCCACACCCGGGCCAGCCGTAAATCTGCCCGTCCCTTAAACCAGCATTCCCATGGTGTGACTGACTTGGGCAGTGGACCTTACGGTATCCTGTTCCACACCCAGGTGATTTATTTCAGCGCTTCTTCCGAAAACCCAAAAGAGAGGCACGATTCGGTTAGGAGAGTGCATAGAGCATCTCCAAGGGTACGGTGCCACCGTTTAGCGACACCGTTCTGTTGGGGAGTGTATGGTGCAGTCGTTTGATGCACTATCCCTCTGCCCTTCAGTTCTGCTGTCAGTGCTCCAAGGAACTCACCCCCTCTATCTGTGCGAAGGACCTTAAGAGAACAACTTGTTTTCCGTTCAGCATAGGGTATCCACTCAGTCAAGGCACGCTGAGCATCAGCCTTTGTGCGCAACAAAAATGCCCAACGAAAACGACTGTAGTCATCGGTTAGCGTCAGTATGTACTGTGCTCCATACTGTAGGGACGGTACAGGCATGGGTCCTGTTAGGTCAACATGTACGAGTGCAAGTGGAGCAGTGCTTACATGATCAGATCTGGGGAACGTTTGTCTGTGTGACTTCCCCTTGTGACACTCTAAGCATGAATTATCTTTGATTCCGTGGGGGCACTCAGTCGGTGTCAGTCCATGAGCCGGTTTATGCTTCATCAGTTCTGTCACCAGTTCCTTGTTGATATGTGCAAGGCGTCTGTTCACGAAGTCAGTGTGTCGTGTATCTGTCCCTGTCATGACATGCAACTGTGGACGTGATGATTCTATACGTGGAAACAATGTGAGCCTGTAGAGCATGTAAGCATGCAGAGGCCCATCCACCAACAGTGACCCGCTGCCATCAAAGAGAGAACATCTTTGATTTTGCGTCAGTGCTGACATGCCTGCTTGACGATCTAGTTGACCCCCCGACAGCAAATTCACCTTCAGTTGGGGAACATACAACACCCCAGTGAGCCATATCGCCCCTCCCGGCGCTTGCAACGCAATTTTCCCCACACCCTCAACCCGCAGAACCTCCCCAGAGCCTGTGCGCACACCATCAACATCATGCGTGGCATACAGAGAAACAAACATTTGGCGGTGCGATGACATGTGGTTCGATGCGACAGTGTCAAACAACCACTCATGCATGGGCAAGGCATGGGATGTGGTGCCATGCGTGCAACCTAACCTCTGACCTGCTGCTGGTGTAGCTGTCGGGGGCGTGGATGGACTCAGCTCGCCTGGCCCTGGCCAGGCCAGATCTGGTGGGGTCCCTCCAGCTGATGGTGCAGTGCCCGTCTGCTCCCATGCGCGAATGGCCCAAGCTGGGGGTGGTGTCGTCTCTGCGGGCACGGGGGCTAGAGCATACGCTCCTGGGTACGGTGGTGCAGCAAAGAGCTGTGGTGCCAGCGGGAACATCTGTGCGACCGGCAGCTGCGGTGGCAGACCATAGGTCACTGCTGCAATTGGTGGATGCATGCGGTGAGGTGCACCAGAGCTGCTCTGGGGGTACGGGGGTGATGGTTCCTGCACCTGCTGCTGCAGCCACTGCCGTTGCTGATGCTGTTGCTGGTGCTGCTGTGACTGCTGCTGATGCTGCTGCTGCTCCAGCATCCTACGCTGAAGACTGGGACACGAGCGCCAGAAGCGGTCTGCCTGACCGCAGTAGCTACAGGTGCGGCCTCCTGGGTTGCGGCCACGGCCGCGCCCTCGTCCTCCGCCGCCCTGGGACTGGCGGCCTCCAGTGCCCCAACTCTGAGCGGCATTGGCATTCACCTGCGCGTCTGCTGCAGCAGCCGACTGATGAGTGTAGGCGGTAGGAACGGGTGTGTTGGAATCTCACTGTTCTCCCTCAAGGATATCCTCATAGTTCTGCAACTGCCTGTAGACCACTTCTAGGTCTATGTTCTCCACCTCGGCAATGGGTGTGCATCGGAAAAGTTGCGACAAAACTCTTTGTGTGCTTCCAAGGTGGAGGAGCACTGTGTCCAGCCATTCCGACACAGCACACAACGCCCCCAGTCCCAGGATTTGGCGTTGCAGGTCCATCGCTTTGTCCTAGAAGTTGGACAATGGTGCTCCCGGTTTGGGGTAGAACGTGCGCAAGTTGTCTTGAAGATTCACGAGCAGTGCCATTCCCTGCTCTTCCCGGAGTTTGAGGAGATGCTGCCAGGCTTTGTGCGGTCGCGCAGCACCACTGCAAGGGTCGGCAGGATCCTCTCCCCTCCCCCCTTGGAGAAACTGACACAAGGCATATCCTTGCGGGTCTGGGAGAGCTTGCACGAGCGTGTTGTAAGCAACAAGGACTGTCCGGTCACTTACAATCACGGCAGGGGGCTCGAGGTAACAGTCCTCAAGCCCGTGCTCCTTAGCCCATGAGAGGTAGAGCTCCTTCCATGCAATGAACTCCCGATTTCCTAGCGTGGGTGGCATGAGATTGCGGTGAAAGCCCAGCCTGTCAATGTCCTGCCAAGTCACTGCTGCCGACATGCCACCTTGTCCTCCAGCTGAACTGCCCTCATCATCCCTAGGACGGCCGTCACCTTCGGCACGATTTCCATTGCTCCCTTGTACTTCCGACATGTTAAGATGACTGTGGCTTGGAGCCACGCCTTTGCTCTGGCCCTGGGCTGGCTTCTAGGCCCCCAGTAGTGCCCTTAGTCAAGGCTACCGGCCTTCCTAGAGGGGCGCCGCCCTTGACTTTATTCCCTTTCTACCTTCTTTTGCCTCCTCTCTCGGCTCCAGTGGCTTCAGCAGCCCTGGAAAACCTAGGCGACCTTGCACTAGGCGGGCAAGGGCCCTTCCTAGCACCTCTGAATCCGTCAACCCTAGGAGAACGAAGGATTTCCCCTCACACCTTTGTGGTTGCTAACTTTGCAGCTCCAGATCTGCTGGCTCCTCCACGTGAAGCCCAGCAACTGAGCTCTGATGCTATGAGAAAGGCGCTAGCTCTCCAATGCAACTTAAATCACTGAAAACGGTTGAGGATTGTGCATGCTAAGCTGAGTTCTGCATGGCGCAGCAGTTTCCGCCGAAAAACTAAGCCGTACCAACGAACAGGTAAGAGAGGGGGGAAGCGAAGCACGCTACACGTGCTTCACTCGACGCGGTTGGCGAGCAAAGCTTGCCCGCCGCCCTGGTTTGCTCCGCGAGGCAAGAGCAAGCCCTCCTCCTGGCTTGCTCATTTCCTAATGGGCATTTTGTGAAAGGCCCAGTCCATCCTAAGAGTGCACCAATACTGGTCTAACCTAAACCCAAAAGTAGAATGTCAGCCTATGACTAGAAAATCCACCACAATGCAGGTTAGATTCAAATGTTCTTGCAATCAAGTAACACATGCAATTCACACTCCAAGATGGGCCTTCGCGGCCGATGAGAGTGGAGGGCATGAGATTGTGCCAAGGGATGTCATGCAACGTGAGAGCCATGGCATGAGATGTCCGCTCAACTACTAGTAGCCTCAGTGTGTGTCTCCATTGATCTCGGGATCACCATGTCCTGCGCACCCAAGGACACACATGTGGGAGGAATATGGCACACGGATTATCAAAAACAAGTGGAGCAAGCCCAAGATAACTGGAGGAAGGCCAAGATAAATGGAGCAAACCGAAGAAAACTGGAGCAAGCCCAAAACACCTGGAGAAAGGCTTAGACAACTCGAGCAAGACAAAGAAAACTAGAGTAAGCCCAAGACAATTGGAGCAAGCCCAAGACAACTGGAGAAAGGCCAAGACAACTGGAGCAAGCCCAAGAAAACTGGTCTAAGACCAAGACAAGTCGAGGTAGCCGAAGACAACTGGAGCAAGCCCAAGAAAAATGGAGCAAGGCCAAGACAATTGGAGCAAGCCCAAGACAAATAGAGCAAAACAAGGACAACTGGAGCAAGCACAAGACAACTGGAGCAAGCCCAATACAGTTAGAGCAAGGCAAAGAAAACTGGAGCAAGCCCAACACAACTGGAGCAAGCCCAAGACAACTGGAGCAAGCTCAAGACAACTGAGGCAAGTCCAAGAAACCTGGAGAAAGGCTGAGACTACTGGACCAAGGCCAAGACATCTGCAGCAAGCACAAGACATCTAGAGCGAGGCCAAGACGGAAGGAGCAAGCCAAAGACAACAGGAGAAAACCCAAGACAACTGGAGAAAATCCAAGACAACTGGAGCAATACCAAGACATTTGGAGCAAGCCCAAGACAGCTGGAGCAAGCCCAAGACAACTGGAGCAAGTCCAAGACAACTAGAGCAAGGCCAAGACAACTGGAAGAAGCCCAAAACAACAGGGGCAAGCCCAAGACAGTTGGAGCAACCCCAAGACAGCAGGAGTAAGCCCAAGACAGCTGGAGTAAGCCCAACACAACTGGAGCAAGCTCAAGACAACTGGAGCAAGCCCAAGAGATCTGGAGCAAGTGTTAGACAACTGGAGCAAGCTCCAGACAGCTTGAGCAAGGCCTAGATAACTAGAGCAAGCCCTAAAAAACTGGAGCAAGGCCAAGACACCTGGAACAAGTGTAAGTCAACTGGATCAAGTGTATGAAAACTGGAGCAAGCCCAATACAACTATAGCAAGCCCAAGACCACTGGAGCAAGCCCACGAAAACTGAAGCAAAACCAAGACAACTGGAGCAAGCCCGAGAAGATTGGAGCAAGCCTAAGATAACTGGAGCAAGTTCAAGATAACTGGAGCGAGCCCTATACAACTGAAGCAAGGCTGAGACAACTGGAGCAAGCGCAAGACAGCTGGAACAAGCCCAAGACAACTGGAGCAAGCCCAAGACAACTGGAGGAGGCCTAATACAACCGGAGCAAGTGCAAGACAAATTGAGCAAGTCCAATACAGTTGGATCAAGCCCAAGACAACTGGAGCAAGTCCAAGAAAACTGGAGTAAACCTAAGACAACTGGACCGAGCTCAAAACGACAGGGGCAAGCCCAAGACAGCTGGAGAAACCGGAAGAGAACAGGAGCAAGCCCAAGACAACTGGAGCATGGCAAAGAAAACTGCATAGCCTAAGAAAACTGGCGCAAGGCCAAGACACCTGGAGCAAGACAGAGAAAACTGGAGTAAGCCCAAGTCCATTGGAGCAAACCCAAAACAACTGGAGCAAGGCCAATACAATTGGAGCAAGGCCAAGAAACATGGTCCAAGACCAACACAAGTGGAGCTAGTCCAAGACAACTAGAGCAAGCCCAGGAAAACTGGAGCAAGGCAAAGACAAGTGGAGCAAGCCCAAGACAAATGGAGCAGAATCAAAACAACTGGAGCAAGACTAAGACAACTGGAGTGAGCCCAATAAAACTAGAGCAAGGCCAAGAAAACTGGAGCAAGCCCAAGACAACTGGAGCGAGCCCAAGACAACGAGAGCAATCCCTAGACAACTGGAGTACAGCCAAGACAACTGGAGCAAGCCCAAGAAAACTGGAGCAAGTACAAAACAACTGGAGCAGAAGAGACAACTGGAGCAAGGCCAGGACATTTGGAGCAATCACATGACAACCAGAGCAAGGCCAAGAAAATGGGAGGAAGCCGAAGACATTAGGAGAAAGCCCAAGACAACTGGAGCAAGTCCAAGACAAGTGGGGCAAGCCCAAGACAACTGGAGCAAGACTGAGACAAGTGGAGCAAGTTCAAGACAACAGGAGGAATCTCAAGACAATTGGAGCAAGCCCAATACAACTGGAGCAAGCTCAAGACAACTGGAGCAAGCCCAAGAGAACTAGAGCAAGTGTAAGACAATTTAAGCGAGCCCAAGACAACTTGAGCAAGGCCAAGATAACTGGAGCAAGCCCAACACAACTAAAGCAAGGTCAAAAAAACTAGAGCAAGCCCAATACAACTTGAGCAAGCCCAAGACCACTAGAGCAAGCCCAAGATGACTGGAGCAAGCCCAAGACAACTCAAGTAAGGTCAACAAAACTGGAGCAAGCCCAAGACAACTGGAGCGAACCCAATACAACGGGAGCAAGGCCAAGACAACTGGAGCAAGTGCAAGACATCTGGAGCAAGCCCAAGATAACCGGAGCATGTCCAAGACAACTGGAGCAGGCCCAATACAACTGGATCAAGCTCAAGACAACTGGAGCAAGTCCAAGATGACTGGAGCAAGGCCAAGACAACTGGAGCAAGGCCAAGGCAACTGGAGCAAGCCCAAAACAACTGGAGCAAGCCTAAGACAACTGCAGCAAGCCCAAGACGACTGGAGCAAGGCCAAGACAACTGTAGAAAACCCAAGACAACTGGAGCAAGGCCAAGAAAACTGGAGAGAGGCCAATACAACTCGAGCAAGGCCAAGAAAACTGGAGCAAACCCAAGACAACTACAGCAAGCCAAAGACAACTGGAGCAAGGCCAAGAAAATTGCAGCAAGCCTATAAACAAGAGCAAGCCCAAGACAACTGGAGCAAATGCAACACAAGTGGAGCAAGCCCAAGGCAACTAGAGCAAGCCCAAGACAACTGGAGCAAGCCCAAGACAACTGGATCATGCACGAGACAACTGGAACAAGGCCAATCCAACTGGAGCAAGCCCAAGTCAACTGGAGCAGGGCAACAAATAAGAAAGGCCAACACAACTGGAGCAAGCCCAAAACAACTCTAGCAAGTCCAAGACAAGTGGAGCAATTGAAAGACAACTGGATCAAGGCTAGGACAACTGGACCAAGCCCAAGACAACTGGAGCAATTCCAAGATAGCTTGAGTAAGCCCAAGGCAACTTGAGGAAGTCCAAGACAACTTGAGCAAGCCCGAGACAACTGGAGCAAGGCCGAGAGAACTGGAAAAATCCTAAGACAGATGGAGCAAGGCCAATAATACTAGAGCAAGCTCAAGACAACCAGAGCAAGCCCAAGACAAATGGAGGAAGGCAAAGAAAACTGGAGCAAGCCCAAGACAACTGGAGAAAAACAAGGATAACTAGAGCAATGCCAATACTGCTAGAGCAAGCCCAGCACAACTCGAGCAAGCCAAAGACAAATTTAGCAAGCCCAAGACAACTGAAGCAAGGCCAAGACAACTGGAACAAGCCCAAGACAACTGTAGCAAGGGCAAGACAACTGGAGCAAGTCCAAGACAACTGGATCAAGCCCAAGACAACTTGACCAAGGCCAAGAAAACTGGAGCAAGCCCAAGTCAACTGGAACAAGGCCAAGACAACAGGAGCAAGGCCAAGACAAATGAAACAAGCCCAAGACAACTGGAGTAAGCCCAGGAAAACAGGAGCAAGCACAAGGCACAAAGATTATGGCGAAGACACCTGGGACAATGCCAAGACAACTGGAGCAAGGCCAAGACAACTGGAGCAAGCTGAATACAACTGGAGCAAGCCCAAGACAGCTAGAACAAGCCCAGGACAACTTGAGCAAGCCCAAGACAACTGGAGAAAGCCCAAGACAGCTGGAGCAAGCACAAGACATCTGGAGCAAGGGAAAAACAACTGGAGCATGTCCAAGAGAACTGGAGCAAGGCCAAGACAACTAGAGCAAGCCCAAGATAACTGGAGCAAGGCCAAGACAACTGTAGTAAGGCCAAGACAGCTGGAGAATGCCCAAACCAACTACATCAAGCCCACAAAAATTAGAGCAAGGCCAAGACAACTTAAGCAAGCATAAGACAACTAGAGCAAGCCCAAGACAACAGGAGAAATCCCATGACAACTGGAGCAAACCAAAAACAACTGGAGCAAGGGAAAGACAACTTAAGCAAGCCCAAGAAAACTGGAGAAAGCCCAAGACAACTGGAGCGAGACCAAGACAGCTGGAGCAAGCGCAAGACAACCAGAGCAGACCCAAGACCACTTGAGAAAGGCCAAGACAACTGGAGCAAGCACAAGACAAATGGAGCAAGGCCAAGACAACTGGAGCAAGCCCAAGACAACTGAAGAAAGGCCATGATAACTAGAGCAAGCCTTAAACAACTATAGCAAAACAAAGACAACTGGAGCAAGGCCAAGACAAATGGAGCAACGCTAAGACAACTAGAGCAAGCCCAAGACAACTGGAGCAAGCCCAAGTCAACTAGAGCAAGGCGAAGACAACTGGAGCAAGCCAAAGGAAAATGCAGCAAGGCCAAGACAACTAGAGCAAGCCCAAGACAACAGGAGCAAGGCCAAGAAAACTGGACCAAGCCCAAGACAACTGGAGAAAGGCCAAAACAATTGGAGCAAGCCCAAGACAACTGAAGCAAGGCCAAGAAAACGGAAGCAAACCCAAGACAACTGGAGCAAGGCCAAAACAGCTTGTGCAATTCCATGACAACTGGAGCAAGGCCAAAACATCTTGTGCAATTCCAAGACAACTTGAGCAAAGCCAAGACAACTGGAGCAAGCCCAGGACAAGTGGAGAAAGGCCAAGGCAACTGGAGCAAGGCCAAGACAATTGAAAACAAGGACAAGACAACTGGAGCAAGCCCAAGACAACAAGATCAAGGCCAAAAGAACTGGAGCAAGCTGAAAAAACCTGAAGCAGCCCCAAGACAAATAGAGCAAGGCCAATGCAAATGGAGCAAGCCCTAGACAACTGGAGCAAGGCCAATACAACTGGAGCAAGCCCAATACAACTGGAGCAAGTCCAATACAACTGGAAAAAGCCTAAGACAACTGTAGCAAGCTTAAGACAACTGGAGCAAGCCCAAGACAACTGGAGCAAGTCCAAGACAACTGGAGCAAGCCTAAGAAAGCTGGAGCAAGCCCAAGAAAACTGAAGCAAGCCAAATAAAACTGGAGCAAGGCCAAGATAACTGAGAAATCCAAAGAGAAGTAGAGCAAGGTAGAGACAACTACAGCAAGTCAAAGACAACAGTAGCAAAGCCAAGACAACTGGAGCAAGCCCAAGAAAACCGGAGCAAGCCCAAGACAATTGTTGCAAGGCCAGGATAATTGTAGCAAGCCCAAGACAGCTGGAACAAGGCCAAGGAAACTGGAGCAAGCCCAAGACAACTGGATCAAGGCCAAGACAACTGGAGCAGTCCTAAGAAAACTGAAGCAAGGAAAAGACAACTGGAGAAAGGCGAAGAAAACTGGAGCAAAGCTAAGACAACTAGAGCAAGCCCAAGACTACTGGAACAAGCCAAACACAACTAGAGTAAAGCCAAGACAACTGGAGAAAGCCCAAGACAACTGGAGCAAGTCCAAAAAAACTGGAGCAATCCCAAGACAACTAGAGGAAGGCCAAGACAACTAAAGCAAGCATGAGATAACAAGAGCAAGCCCGAGCAAGCCTAAGTCAAGTGGAGCAAGGCCAAGACAACAGGAGCAAGGCCAATGCAATTGGAGCAAGCCCAAGACAGCTGGATAAGACCCAAGACCTGTGGAGCAAGCCCAAGAAAACTGGATCAAAGCTAAGAAAGATGTATAAATCCCAAGACAACTGCAGAAATCCCATGATAAGTGGAGCAAGGCCAAGACAACTAGAGCAAGCCCAAGACAAATGGAGAAAGACAAATACAACAGGAGCAAGCCCAACAGCATGGGAGCAAGCACAAGACAAGTGGAGAAATCCCAAGACAACCAGAGCAAGCCCAAGACAAGTGGAGCAAGGCCAGGACAGCTGAAGCAAGCCCAAGACAACTCGAGAAAGGCCAAGACAAATGGATCAAGCCCAAGAGAACTGGAGCAATTCCAAGACAACTGGAGCAGGCCTAAGACAACTCAAGCAAGGCAAAGACGACAGGACCAAGGCCAAGAGAATTGCAGCAATGCCAAAACAACTAGAGAAAGGCCAAGGCAACTGGAGCAAGCCCAACACAAATGGAGCAAGCCCAAGACAACTGGAGCAATCCCAAGACAACTGGATCAACCCAAAGACAACTGAATCAAGGCCAAGACAACTGGATCAATGCCAAGACAACTGGAGCAAGGCCAAGAAAACTGGAGCAAGTCCAAGACAAGTGGAGAAAGCCCAAGACATCTAGAGCAAGGCCAAGACAGCTACAGCAAGCCCAAGACAACTGGAGCAATCTCAAGACAACTGGAGCAAGTCCAAGGCAACTAGAACAAGGCCAGGACAACTAGAGCAAGGCCAATACAACTGGAGAAATCCTGAGACAAATGAAACAATGCAAAGATAACTGGAGCAAGGCCAAGACAACTGGAGCAAGGCCAAAACAACTAGAGCAATACGAATGCAATTAGAGCAAGGCCAAGACAACTTGCGCAAGCACAAGACAACTGGAGCGAGGCCAATACAATTGGAGCAAGGCCAAGACAACTAGAGAAAGGTCAAGACAACTAGAGCAAGCTCAAGGCAACAAGTACTAGGCTAAGACAACTGGAGCAAGCCCAAGATAACTGGATCAAGGCCAAGACAACTGGAGCAGGGCCAAGACAACTCAAGCAAGCCCAAAATAACTAGAACAAGCCCAAGATAACTGGAGCAAGGCCAAGGCAACTGGAGCAATGCCAAGACAACTGGAGCAAGGCTAAGACAACTGGAGCAAGCCCAAGAAAATTGAAGCAAGCACAATACAAATGGAGCAATGCCAATACACATGGAGTAATCCCTAGACAACTGGAGCAAGGCAAAGACAACTGGAGCAAGCTCAAGACAACTTGAGCAAGTCCAAGACAACTGGAGCAAGCCCAAGACAACTGGAGCAAGCCCAAGACAACTCAAGCAAGCACAAGACCAATGGAGCATGGCCAAGAAAATTGGAGCAAGGAAAAGACAGCTTGAGCAAGCCCAAGACAACTTGAGCAAGCCCAGGGAAACTGGAGCAAGGCTAATAAAACTGGATCAAGCCCAATACAAACGGAGCAAGGCCAAGACAACTGGAGCAAGCCCAAGACAACTGGAGCAATCCCAAGACAACTGGAGCAAGGCCAAGAAAACTAGAGCAAGCCCAAGAGAACAGGAGCAAGGCCAAGAAAACTAGAGAAATTCTAAGACAACAAGAGCAAGGCCAAGAGAACTGGAGCAAGGCCAAGACAGCTGGAGCAATCCCAAGACAACTGGAGAAATCCAAAGACAAGGTGAGAAAGCACAAGACAACCGGAGCAAGCCCAAGGCATCTGGAGAAAGGTTAGGAAATCTAGAGCAAGCCCAAGACAACTGGACCAAGCCTAAGACAACTGGAGCAAGGCCAAGACAATTGGAGCAGGCCTGAGACAACTGAAGCAAAAGACAACTGGAGCAAGGCCAAGACAAATAGATGACGCCCAAGACAACTTGAGCAAGCCCAAGACAAATAAAGCGAGGCCAAGAAAACTGGAGCAACTCCAAGACAACTGGAGCAAGGCCAAGAAAACTGGAGCAAGCACACAATAACTGGACCAAGGCCAAGACAACTGGAGCAATGCCAAGAAAACAGGAGCAAGGTCAAGACAACTAGAGAAAGGACAAGACAACTGGAGCAAGCCCAAGACAACTGGAGCAAGGCCAAGACAACTAGAGCAAGGCCAAGACAACTAGAGCAAGGCCAAGACAACTGGAGCAAGGCCAAGACAACTGGAGCAAGCCCAAGACAACTAGAGAAAAGCCGAGACAACTGGAGCAAGGCCAAGACAAATGGATGAAGTCCAAGACAACTGGAGCAACCCCAAGACAACTGGAGCAAGTCCAAGATAACTGGAGCAAGGCCAGGACAGCTGGAGCTTGGCCAAGACAACTGGAGCAAGGCCAAGACAACTGGAGCAAGGCCAAGACAACTGGAGCAAGTCCAAGATAACTGGAGCAAGGCCAGGACAGCTGGAGCTTGGCCAAGACAACTGGAGCAAGGCCAAGACAACTGGAGCAAGGCCAAGATAACTGGAGCAATCTCAAGACAACTTAAGCAAGCCGACAACAATTGGAGCAAGGCCAAGACAACTGGAGCAAGCCCAAGACAACTGGAGCAAGGCCAAGACAACTGGAGCAAGGCCAAGATAACTGGAGCAATCTCAAGACAACTTAAGCAAGCCGACAACAATTGGAGCAAGGCCAAGACAACTGGAGCAAGCCCAAGACAACTTGAGCAAGCCAAAGACAACTGGCTCAAGCACATGACAACTGGAGCAAGCCCAAGACAACTAGACCAAGCCCAAGATATCTGGAGCAAGCCCAAGACTACTGGAGCAAGCCCAGTACAACTGGAGTAAGGCCAAGATAACTAGAGCGATCTCAAGTCAACTTAAGCAAGCCGAAGACAATTGGAGGAAGGCCAAGACAACTGGAGCAAGCCCAAGACAACTGGAGCAAGCCAAAGAAAACTGGTGCAAGCGCATGACAATTGGAGCAAGCCCAAGACAACAAGACCAAGCCCAAGATATCTGGAGCAGGGCCAAGACAACTGGATCTAGACCAAGACAACTGGAGCAAGCCCACGACAACTGGCGCAAGCGCATGACAACTGGAGCAAGTCTAAGACAATGGAGCAAGCCCAATACAACTAGAGCAAGCCCAAGAATTGACTTGTTACATTATCAGCATGTCGTAAGCCTGGAGCCGATCAAATTCCCTGCCTCATGAGCAGCATACTATCTTTATCAACAAAAACTGTATTGCCTATCTCGCCCCACATCCACCTCCGGCACGTTTCACCAACTCACAGTCATCTGGATAATCTGGGTTTTCTCCCTGATGTGCTTCTGGATGAGGTTTTTCATTGTCTGCTGTGCTTGATGGATGATTTTTCCCAATTCTACTGGATCTTTGCCCTTCACCAGAAAGGTGATATTGAGCCCACGATCGGGTCTTTGCTTGGCCAAGCTGAGCGTGTTTGGCATCATTAGTTGTTAGCATTATGTTCCAATTGTGATGGTAAGTTCATGGAACCCACTGCTATTTCCTTTCAGTTCCCGTGGGTGCATCTAGAGCTCTCTGATTCGTATAAACCGGAGCAGAATGGAGTGTCATAATGTTGAAACCACACTCTAGTTGATGGTGTTCCCACCCTTCTTGTCGAGTCTGGTCTCCCTTCATTGTTTTCATTCGAGGCCATGTCTAGCATGTCGTGGGTCTAGAACCGTGCTCTTTGCGGCCCAGTGCCCCGTCATGTCACGCCGTTTGTGTTGGGGTATGGTCATTTTCAAAACCACTACCATGCTCGTGGGGGCGTAGCATTACTTGCGGTTGGCTCCTAGAGGACCAACGCAATTCTCCTCGTCGCCTTCGGTGTTCTTTGGTGGGTTTCTCCACCCTCAGAGTAATCAGGTTGTTGAGTCTCATAATGCTCTCTTCTTTGAAAGCACTCTGTCTCACGAAATCTCTTCCTCTGTCCCGTCGCGTGTGCTCATCTCTCATCTATTGGGAGGTGGTGCTTATAGCGTACCCTTTAGTAGTGGCTGTACGCCGTTTCCCGATGTGCGTGCGCCCCCATCTTTGTCTATACCATCCGCTTTGTCAGCCGCGTTGCCTCCTTTTGCATCTACCTCGTCACTTGTATCAATGCATGTCGCATCTGCATCGTCACCTGCATCACCTCCTGCCGCATCCGTATCGTCTCCTACATGGTCTAATGTCGCATGTGTGTTGTCGCCTGCATCACCTCCTGGCACATCCGCATCGTCACCAATGTCGTCTCCTTTTGAACATGTATCATCACATGTGCATACCCCTTCTACCAGGAAATCTCCGCCTGCGGCGTCCCTTTCGATGCCATCACCATGCATGTGTTGCCCATTACAGTCCAATCTGCAGCCGATCCACTCACACCCATGTAGTTGCCTGTCTTTCCTCCTTTCATTTGTGCTCATAGCAGCAGTCTCAGGCCCTTGCAGTACGCGCCTCATTATGTCCCGCCTGCCAGTGGCATTGTTCCTGGTTGCCCCTCTGAGCCCATGTGGTTTGCTCGTCCAGTCCATGGTAATTTCCTCTGCCCCACACAGCCCACTCCTGCCTTTGATCTAGCAACTGTGGTCCAACCTAACACCGCACTTGGATACTCCCTCATCACTTATGAGTTCCACTGTGTTTTTGTGGTTATTAAGTCCAATCGGCCTGTGTGAGGCACCTCAATGCCCACCGCACTCACTGCGAGTGGCACCACAATACCTCCGTGTGAACCAAACATCGTGCAAAAAGCTTTTTTTTTTGCACATGCAACACTCATGGAGTGGGCCATATGCGAGGAGCTTGCTGCCATCAAGAAGCATGTGATGCACATGCATTAGGCTGGTTATGTCAGGACACTAGGAGAGTGTTTTGCTGACCAGTTAGTGATACTTCCCTCTTCATCCACACCTATGACACTCGCGGTGCAAAGACGACTCACATCAGCAGACTCAGCTCGTCTAGGGGAGCATTTCGATGTCACAATGTATCTCCCAGTGATTGGCTCCCTTATGAAGCACGTGGATGTTGCCTTTGTTGTGAAATAACTGCCGCGTTTCTCATGGCATCCTCCTCAGCTCCACCTCAAAGCTACAGAGCATGTTGGTTCCTATGTCATGTCCATCCTGCGCCTGTGCTTGTGTTTTAAGGCATAGCCGTCAGTGCTTAATGATGGATACACAAATAGTGATTGGGCCGAGGATCGCGATGTGCATAGCATCTCAATTTGCATCTTCCTTGTCAAAACAATTGCAGTATCATGGAAGAGTAGCAAGCAGGGTTCAATGGCATGGAGCTCGACCAAGGCTCCATATGTCACATTTCGAGCTGGGGTTTGTAAGAGCTTCTTGTTGTACCACCTCATGTTGTAGCTTGACCAACCCATCCACTGCATCACCATCCACGACGACAATGAGAACACACACCACATTGTTGAGCAAGATGGCATGTGTCACATGCACAAAAAGTACACCAAAATTTATCATCATTTTGTACGGGACTGGGCTGCAGGTGGCAATGTATGTGCCGTGGTCATTGATATGCAACAATTGCGAACAGAAATTTTTATGAAAACCCTGTGCAACGATGTTTTACAGTTTGCGGTACATGATGTTGGACTCTTCACACAAAAACTTGCTCCATGTTGATAGAAAATTTTGGCGTCGTCCTTCTTGAATTTTGTTTGCCACTTACATCTCTATGCCCTCTTGTCTCTCTTTCCATGGCACACACATGTACAGATTAAATGAAAATGACCTCACCTGGGGAGACATCATACGAGGGCGCCTTGACTGGAGACCTTGGCGTCATGAAGCAGCTGATCTACCTAGGAGTACCCTCTGGCACATGCTTGGCCATTGCTTGACTATCTCTCATTGATGCGGTAGATTCTAGGGTCATACATTCTCACTGCCGTTCCTTGCATCATGCTTGTGTGCCTTTGGGTGTTTGGGGGAGCTGTATTTTATCTGGGTGCTGATCCTTAGGGGGTCACCGTGTCGGTTTTGGACCATGCATTGGTGAGAAGCCGTCCTCGGATGATACCGAGTGGTCGGGCTCGACCCCCCCATGGCGGTGTGTGCTTGCCCGAGCAAGTTGCTTGGTGTGGGTGTGTGCTTACCGGTCTCTTAGACGCTCGCTCCCCGTCCTACTTGTCTTGGTGTAACATGAGTTTCTAAGAAGAGGCATCCATGGCGTCTCACGTGGTTCCCCCTGTGCACCCACCACATTGCATGCAGTCTCACTGTCAATGCCCCGGATAGCAACGGTCTAGAAAATGGGTCCGCCAACCGCTCTTGATATTTCGACCAAGATAACATATCACCCTCTAACAAGGGATCCACACTTTAGGCTCATTTGGTTTGCAACCCCACGAAGTCCGTATGAAGGTCTTTAGTGTCTACCCTTGGTTGGACACTCTCTGAGGAGTCTCAAAGGCAATAACTATAAACGGATGCACGCAGGGTACAGGCCTTTGTCCTTGCAGAGCTTTGCTAATGCTTCTGCTTTCAGTGGCTCTACAGGAGCCAACCTCAGCCTACATTCCTACTTGGCGCGTCCTAAGACCTCCAAGTTTCATCCTCAACGCAGGCTCTAGTAAGCTTCCTAGAAGCTTCCTCTCCCATTTTGGGCCACAAAGAAGAATGCGGCCGTCGTGAGGTTTGAGCTCGCGACCCATGAGCTCCGGCGCCTATCCCAACTAGGCCACAATGTTGTATTTCCTGTGATGATCTCCAAGGGACATACCCATTATGTGCAGTGCATTCCTGGCCTATCTCAGAATAGACCAAGGGGACGTACTCCATGGAGCAGTGTATGCCTTGTTTTTCCGTGCAACCAGCCAGCTAGCCAGTTGACAAGGTACATACCATTCAACACTCGCTATGGAACTACTGGGTAACTACTGGTATCAGAGCAGTAAGGGTCCTCCCCTGCTCCTCGTCGGTCGTGGACCCATGCTTCGTCCACCGAACGATCTCTTACCACGGCCGGCACGCGGCACTCTCGCCACCGCCAACGCTCTATCAACCCAGCACCACTACCGCCTGTTGGAATGATGCTCCTCACCATGGCAGGAGTGACTCCAAAAAGGAACACCAAAAATACAAGCCTTAGTGGCTTAGTGGTTAATGGTGTCCACCTCTAGAGGCAGGGGCCCGGGTTCAAGTCCCACAAGATGAAATTATGCCCTGCCTCAAGGGAGGTGGAAAATAGATGCCAGGGAGCTAGCTCAACCTCTAGAGTTCCTCTTTAAGTTTCTAGAAGGCCAGGTGAGGGTCCAGGAAGGTGGCACACCTTCTAGAAGGGGTGACTTGTCCTACAAGGCATCTAGAGGTGTCTTGGTCTTCTGGACACCTTCCCTCCTACTAGAAGCAAGCTGAGGAATCTAGGAAGGGGCAGAAGCTTCTAGAGGAGGGAAGGGATGCCTTCCTAGGTGGGAAAAGGACAGCCTACCAAGGAGCACTCTAGAAGCCATAGAATCTGCTAGAAAGCTCCAAATCTGGCATGCTTTGGTGTTCTGGAAAGCTTAGATCAGTGGCTATAAAATGCCACTGCTTTTGAGCCTTGATAAAGTGTTAATTCCCATCCAATTGAGGCCAATACTATTGCTTCACTCTCTGACCAGATTTTGCCATCCTTGGAACCAGTTGCCTCCACAGTTTCAGTCTCTCCAAAAACAGTTGGTGGTGTGAAACAGCCATTGCTAGGGACCCTCCAGGGTGCACACTCACCCTCAGGCCAACAAAGGGTTATGGGCCCACGCCTCTAAGGGGTTCAAAGCCAGCTTGATTTCACGCTCCCAACAGCAAGACATGGCAACTAGTGAGCAAGAGAGCAGCCGCGCTGTCCTTAAGTTTGATGGGACAGGCTTTGCCTTGTGGAGGTGGCAGTTTGAGGTCTTCCTCAACGAGAAGGGACTGCCTGAGCTCGTAAAAGGTGATGAGACTGCTCCGCTGGAGATTGCAACGGCTGCGGTGAAGGAGGCATACAAGAAGCGCAACAAAAAGGCATTGGCGCTCCTTGTGTCCGCGTTATGCCCATCACAACTTGGGCACATCCAAGGATGCACCCTGTCCGCGGACGCATGGTCAAAACTCTGCTCCATCTACCAGTCAAGCAACCTTGCCAATTAGCTCTTCATCTTCAAACGGCTCGTCACCCTCCGAGCCAACGAAGGCGACAACATCATGGAGATCATGCAGCAGATTGAGTCCCTCGCAGCGGAGTGCGTGGCCACGGGTTGGGAGGTCGACTCTCATTTGCAATCTATGATCCTCCTTCTGGCCTTGCAAGACAGTTGGAGTCCCATGATCACAGTCCTTGGTGGCTGGCCTTCCGACGAGCTGAAGCACCCGAAGGTTGCTGAGTACGTGCGCAATGAGTGGATGCGACGTGGCGGTCAAGAGAGTGCAGCGGCATCAACTTCAGCTTACACAGTTCATCCTCAAAGTGTAGGCCGAGGCGACAAGTGGAAGGGTACCAAACAGGGCACTAAGAAGGGTGACAAGAAGGGGGAGTGCTTCAACTGCGGCAAGGAGGGCCACTACGCGCGCAACTGTCCCAAGAAGAAAACAGAAAAGCAGCGGGGCGGGAAGAAAGATGAGCACGCCCTTATGGCGTACAACTCCACCAACTTGAAGGATCCGGGAGTTGCCGTCATCGACTCCGGATCAGGCCGCCACACGCAATGCAACAGGGCGGCATTTGTCACCTACGGCGCCTCGGAGAGACGCATGACGGTGGCCAATGGAAAAACAGAGGTGGCCGTCGGTGAGGGTAACGTCAGCATTGAGTCAATTGTGGATGGAAAATCTGTCACGAGCACAATCTACGATGTGCTGAATATGCCTAACTTTGGGGCAAACCTGCTCTCTGTCAGCCACCTTACCGACAAGGGACTTGAGGTGCTCTTCACAAAGAAGGAGGCCGTCATCCGCAAAGAGGGCAAAGGTGAGGTGATTGCGCATGCCAAGAGGGAGGACGACTTGTACCTGCTACGCGCGAAGATCCTCAGCAGCCGGGTGGGGTCCAACGCCGCCAATCTTACAACGAAGGACGGAGGAGACCTAGACCTATGGCACCACCGACTCTACCACATTTCTCCATCAACAGTGAAGGAGATGGCTAAGAGGGAAGTGGTACGGGGTCTCCAAATCAGCGGCCTTGATGGAACCAAGGAGACCGTGTGTGAGCCATGCATTATTGGCAAATCAACTCGGCAGCCGTTTGTTGCCAAGGGAACGCGTGCATCGGCAAAACTGGTCGTGGTACACACAAATGTGTGTGGACCGCTTGAGAGCTCCATCGGCGGAGCTCGCTACTTCCTCACCTTCACCGATGACCACAGCCGGAAACTCTACCTCTACCCAATGAAGCGGAAGAGTGAGGTCCTTGCGTGCATGCAAGAGTTTGTGGCTGATGTGGAGCGGCAAACAGAGTTGAAGGTGAAGGCGCTCCGGAGTGACAACGGCGGTGAATATGTGGAGTGCCTTGGGTGGATGAAGAGCAAGGGGATTGAGTGGCAGAAAACAACTCCACACTCCCCACAACATAATGGCGTCGCAGAGAGAGCGAATCGCACAATCCTTAACATGGAGCGATCCATGTTGAGCGACGCCGGCCTTACACAATGGTATTGGACGGAGGCGGCAGGGACAGCGGCGTACATCATGAATCTCATGCCGACCAAGCCGCTGAAGGACAAGGAGAGCAATGCGTGGAAGATGCCACAAGAAGTGTGGAGCGGGAGGAAGCCGGCAGTGGGTCACCTCCGCACGTTTGGTTGTGTTGCACATGCAATGGTGCAGGCACGTGAGGGACGGAGCAAGCTGGACCCGCGTACTCGCCGGTGTATTTTCCTTGGATATGAGAGCGGAAGCAAGGCATATCGGCTCTTTGACCCAAGGAGGCAGCAGATTGTGCGGATTCACGATGTCACGTTCGACGAGAAAAGCCGTTGGACAGACAAGGAGGCAGGTCTCTCCAAGAGGGGGGAGTGGATGCCACTCCTTGAGGGGGAGACGCCGGAGGACGTGAATGAGGGTGAC